>JASANE010010857.1:0-21529 GCA_030248225.1 Trileptium ribeirensis
GTGCTCTTCGTTCAGTTATGTACTTGCAGAAGAGGCAAGGAAAATGAGACAAATTGACATGCCTTTAAATTTGAGCTCAAAATTTTGAAAGATATGATTCTTGTATCTGATTGGCTAAAGTAATATGCTATAAAAGTTTGAACAGTGGTAAAATGCTAAATCACCGTCGCAACACGATATCCAGAAGTATAGTTAAGGCGTGTTCACACGGTCAAACTTTTTGCTCAAATTTTGTTCAAAAGTTGAAAACATATTTTTTGTATTTTTGGTAAGTTTGAAAGTGTGAACGCTGTTCAAACTTTTCAAGGCTATTCCTGTAGTCAATCATCGACGAGATGTATTAGCTGAAAATATTTGAGCTCAAATGTTGCTCTCAAATTTTGAAATATTGCAATTTTGCTTTTGATCAAAATTTGAGCAAATCTTGATCTCAAATTTTGAGCTCAAACTTTGAGCAAAAACTTTGAGCGTGTGAAAACGCCATAAGTTTGAACATGGGAACACTTACCAAATATTTCAAATATAATCATTTAACCAATCATCGACGATATGTATTACCAGAAAGAGTTTGAGCTCAAATTTTGATTTCAAATTTAGGAACATCGCAATTTTTCCTTAAAAATTGACGTCAAATCTTGATTAAAATTTAATCAAATTTTTAGTTCAAATTATGAACTAAAAATTTGAGCAGAAATGGTTGAGCGTGTGAACACGCCTATAAATGGCTCTGCTTGATAGCTATATATTTCGCACAATAAGACGTTATTTGTCAATCTGTATTTCTGTAAGGTGTCGGTTTAATACAAAAAATGGTGTATTTTCCGGATTTAAGTGTACTAAAGTTCCAACCGTTGTTAGGAAAAACTGATTTTTAGAGAGCGATAAGGTCTGTCTACAGCGCATGGAGGGTAAAATTGCTGCTGCTAAACTGTATTCTACTAAAATATATTTTAGGTCTCATCGTATAATAATTGGTTTGTTTCAAATAACACCGGAGTCGACAAATATATTAATTGGTTTGTTTCAAAGAACATCATTACTACAACTATGTTCTAATTGTAGACAATGGTCGGGGTCATCTAGTACATAAGTAGCCATACCGGATAGGGGGTTACGCCGTGAGGTGTAGACCCTCACCCCCCTCGGCGCCAAAAGCCGACCCATTCTGACATGTGCGCCGACGCTTCTTCCTGCCGGCGACGCAGTCATACGCCGCACCTCAGCCCCCTTCCAAAGGAAGACACGCCGAACACGCCGCGTCTCAGCCCCCTTCCAAAGGGAGACACGCCGAACACGCCGCGCCTCAGCCCCCTCCCAAATGTAGACACGCCGAATACGCCGTATCTCAGCCCTCTCCCAAAGGCAGACGCGCCGAATACGCCGCGTCTCAGCCCCCTTCAAAAGGCAGATACACCGAATACGCCGCACCTCAGCCCCTTCCAAGGCCAGACACCCCGAATACGCGGCATCTCAGCCCCTCCCAAAGCCATACACGCCGAATACGCCGCACCTCAGCTCTCTCCTAAAAGCAGACACGCCGAATACGCCGCACCTCAGCCCCCTCCCAAAGGCAGACACACCGAATACGCCGCGCCTCAGGCCCCTCCCAAAGGCAGATACGCCGAATACGCCGTATCTCAGCCGTCTCCCAAAGGAAGACACGCCGAATGCGCTGCGCGTCAGCCCCCTTCCAAAGGCAGGCCGCCGAATACGCCGCACCTCAGCCCCCTCCCAAAGGCAGGCCGCCGAATACGCCGCACCTCAGCCTCCTACCAAAGGCAGACACGCCGAATACGCCGCACCTCAGCTCTGTTCCTCCAACGACGCCGCATCCAACCCACCCCGACCAGCTGATCCCCCTGGAAACCCGAACACCGACTCCCCCAAAACTTCCGAGTACCTCCATCCCCCACCCTGGGTCTCGGACCTCGAGCATATATGGTCTAGTAATCACGCAAACATTGCGATAAAAAGGTAAATAAATTGGCTACTTTATACAAATAACAAACATATACTTTGCCGTCAACTGGCCATAGAGGCTTGATGTCCAACGGTTTAAGGTAAGAGGTTAGATGATTACGGCGGAGAGGTGCTCGGGCGGGGGGGGGTGAGGAGGAAATTTTCGAAATATTTAGGAGCTCATAATTTCCTCAGGTTCTTCAAAATTTTTTCCCATTGTCCTCCAGTTTTACTAATATCCACTTATTTTTCCTGCAGCTTTGCCAAGTTGTGCATATTGCTTTATTACCAATTTTTTTCCAAATTTCCCCACATTTTCGAGCGTCTTAGGCACGGAGCGTGGGGTCCAAGCTTGGCGAAGCTTTCAAATACACCTCTATGCACACTTGTCCCTAAAAGGTGTTGTGGGGTCCAAGCTTGGCGAAGCTTTCAATTACAGCTCTATGCACACTTGTCCCTAAAAGGTGTTGTGGGGTCCAAGCTTGAGCAGAGCTTTCAAATACACCTCTATGCACACTTGTCCCTAAAAGGTGTTGTGGGGTCCAAGCTTGGCGAAGCTTTCAAATACACCTCTATGCACACTTGTCCCTAAAAGGTGTTGTGGGGTCCAAGCTTGGCGAAGCTTTCAAATACACCTCTATGCACACTTGTCCCTAAAAGGTGTTGTGGGGTCCAAGCTTGGCGGAGTTTTTTTCAATACACCTCTATGCACACTTGTCCCTAAAAGGTGTTGTGGGGTCCAAGCTTGGCGAAGCTTTCAAATACACCTCTATGCACACTTGTCCCTAAAAGGTGTTTATCTAATGCATTGATAGATCTTAGTATTTTCAAAAATTTAAACTTAACCGACCATGTCCAACGTCTTTCTCTGAACAAACAAGAATGCATAAGGAAAGAGTATGACACATTCCAACACTTGAATACTAACTCGTGTTTGATGAATCGGGCGTTTTTGGCAGCGTTAAATGTAGCTAACCGACCATGTCCAACGTCTTTCTCTGAACAAACAAGAATGCATAAGGAAAGAGTATGACACATTCCAACACTTGAATACTAACTCGTGTTTGATGAATCGGGCGTTTTTGGCAGCGTTAAATGTAGCTAACCGACCATGTCCAACGTCTTTCTCTGAACAAACAACAAGAATGCATAAGGAAAGAGTATGACACATTCCAACACTTGAATACTAACTCGTGTTTGATGAATCGGGCGTTTTTGGCAGCGTTAAATGTAGCTAACTTCCCGGTTTTGTGGGAGGATAAATTGTTTGAACAAATGTCATCGCTTCAACCAATCCACTTCAGCTACTTCCCTACAAAAGGGGCGAGTCCAAGCTGTATCTCCACCAGAAAACGTTGGGAGTAAGCGAGTTTTGACTCCCGGCGGAAACAACGTGAATATGGGCGAAAACACACGTCAACTATTAACACGGGTTAAAATTAGACTTATGGAAAATGGGATGTTCTTACTTTATACACGTTTGGAACAACTAATTGATCAAATTTTTCCATGATTTGAATACGCCAAACCTATAAAACGTTGCTAATAGTCATATATAGACAACGCATCAGAGCAATAAAAGTAAAATTATTTCTTTTCCTTATTTGTGCATCTTCATAACAGTCGTGTTGACACATAGTCTTTGCGTCAATCCGCTACGCTTTCACATGGAGCCTCGGATCTCGTGCATGCAGAATTAGAAGTAGGGCGACTAGACCCGCGAGGATTCGCCTCGTCCCAAAGGGCGGAGCATGGTACGCTCGTTTGATGCCCAGCGAGCTGTGCGCGGAGCGAATCGGAGAAGTTTATAATATCACTCGAGTAATGCTTGTCACTAGCGGGAGTTTTTTAGTGGCTGCATAAACTTAACCAAGATCAAAGACTAAACCCAAAATTCGTTGAAGCCATTGACGTAGTTAATAGGGCATCGCGCCCAAACATTATTAACTCACCGAGCGTTTACGTATCATGTTTGCCTTATTTCTAAAACGTTTTACAACGAAGATGTAACAAACCATATCAATTGAGGGGTATATAATCTAAGGTTATATTCAATATGGTTTCAACAGCTCAGTTTCAACAGTTCCAACTGAGACATTTCAAAGTATGAAACCTAATAGTAATTCGGGCTGGAAAGGAACAAAAAATCAAGTGAGACCGTTTTCAAAAATTTGCATGATCGAACTGGTAACTCTATATCTAAAACGCCTAAAAGTGTGAGAAACTAGACGAGGAGGTATTCGAAATAATGTTTTTGCAAAGTTCATATTGTTTTCTTTGCCCCAATAAAGATTTGTGTCATTGACAGTTTCGCGTGAAAATGAGCTACTGGATTCGAGAAAACGCTACAATGATATGTACAGTTGTCTCAGCTCTGGCTACCAGCATTAGTAGTGCTATTAAGTCGTGTTCACACGCTCAAAGTTTTTGATGAAATTTTGAGCTCAAAATTTGAGCTCAGATCAATTTTTCTATCAAAATTTGACCGTGGAAAATTGCGATGTTTCAAAATTTCAGATCAAAATTTGAGTTCAAACTTTTTCAAGCAATACATCTCATCGATGATTGGTTAAAGGAATATCATTGCAAAGTTTGAACAATGGTCACACGTTCAAACTTACCAAAAATGCAAAAAAGATGCTTTCAAATTTTGATGAAAATTTGATCAAAATTTGAGCAAAAAGTTTGAGCGTGTAAACATGCCTTTATAGCTCATTAGTAACACGTTTAGTGGAGAACGGCGGGCATAATTTCCTGTGCCTCTTCCAATACTGCGTGCATGTATGTTTTATAAGTTGTAAGTGGGTTTCGCAGTTTTACGGCTTTTTACTAAACATGCAGCCTTACATATACAAAAATCCGTAACGTGTAATGGCTCTTAACGGCTGTAAAACCATAGCCAGTTTGTGTTCATTTTTATCATAGTGAAAAATATAGTTCGATCAGTAGAAAGTATTCCGAGATTCGCTTATATATATTTTATGGCAGCAATTATGTGAATATTAATTTTCGGTTATTAAAAGTGAATGGCAATGTATAGCTAGTGACGCCGGCAATAACCAATCTTGTTCGTACACATATGGCATTTATGCCAGGTGATGGTTTAGGGAGGTTTATCTACTGAGAGTCAGAGCCATCTAAAGAATATTTACTCCCAGTGAGTCTATGCAGTTCAACACATACGTCCCGAGGCTTGCCGAAAGTTTAAACAAAACTGCAAAATTCTGAGGAAAAATTGGGGAAGATGGAAGAAATTATCGTAAAAAATTGGCACTTTTTGGCTACTTGTCCTATCCCCACCAAATCACCATATCAAATGTATATGGCTTCGCGGAAATACCATGCCGCCTTCGCCGTTAGAACCATCTACTCCCCTAAGTCGACAGACCATATTCGATGACATAAGCCTTTTATATTCAAAACTATGATCTAAATTTCCAAGTTAAATTTATAAAGAACAAATGTCTATAAATTCTGACAAATATATGCCGACAGTATAAAAATTCTATAATTTTGTAACTTGTAAGGATAGAAGAAGCTTCAAAAACATGAAAAATCTATGTGGTAATTAAATCCAAAACACGTTTCAACATCAATCAATATCAACTCAGAGGAATTCCAGCTTTGTGCATCGTTGTTTTCACACTGAATGTTTGTTGACCACTAGATCGAACACGATGTGAGTACCTTGACGGCCAATTCCTAAAACTACAACTATTTGTTAATATTAAATTTCATTTTTTTGTTTTAGGCGCATTTGGAAATGCTCTCGTTATCACTGCAGTTATAAGGAACCCAGCAATGCGAACACCTCGAAACTATTTTATAATCAACTTAGCCGCATCAGATTTTATTCTTTGTACAGTAACCGTGCCGATGACATTGACAATGGTTCTTGATCATATGTGGAAGTTCGGCGTTGCGCTTTGCAAGCTAATTTCGTCACTTCAAGGTTTGTTTGAATTTGAGCGAAATACCGACTTGATTTTCCTGACATAAAATCAACTTAGGATTGAGTGATTCTAGTCATAAATCACAAATCCATCAATCAGTTTCTATTAGCGATAAACCTGAATAAAATTCAAATAAATATATAAACCAAAAGTTTTTAAAAAAGTTTTTTACAGAGTCGTACAGTACGAAATTTGCCAATTGCGAATATACAGTAATAGTCTTGGTACCATTCAATTCAACTCGACGAGGCCTTGCATCTTGGACAAATCTCAAATTGAGAAATGAATACCATAAAGCTTTAAATCTCAGCATTCTAATAATATGTATAAATATATTATATATATATATAAATATATTAATTATATACATATAGATATATATAGTACCTGGATTCATGTATCAATTGTGTACATTATACGATATTTTCCATTTTTACCCACATTCCTGGATAAATTTATATATTTACGGCTATATTTGCTTATTGTCTCTCATTGAAGATGCCGCATAAATGCTAACAAATTATAATATTTAGCTTCTGTATATTTTTAGTCATCCTTTTTACATCTGTGCACGATATTGACTAGAAATAGCTGTCACATTTTTTGACAAAATTGTTGCACTTTCTAAACTAAACTTTAGAAAACAAGGCATGATTTTTTAAATTTATTTTTTATATAAATTATAACAGGCTAGTTCAGGTGTAATTGGGCTCACTGTGGTTTTGAATATTAATAAAAGCGGCCTTTATAAAAGGGCGTTTTTAGACAAAATTGTTGCAATTTCTAAACTAAACTCATCTTGAACAAGGTATGATTTTTAAAATTTATTTTTTATAAATTAAAAATTATAACAGGCTAGTTCAGGTGTAATTAGGCTGACTGTATTTTTGAATATTAATATAAGGGGCCTTTATAAAAGGGGCGTTTTTAGACAAAATTGTTGCACTTTCTAAACTAAACTCATCTTGAACAAGGCATGATTTTTTAAATTTATTTTTTATATTAATTATAAATTATAACAGGCTAGTTCAGGTGTAATTAAGCTGACTGTATTTTTTAATATTAATATAAGGGGCCTTTATAAAAGAGGTGTTTTTAGACAAAATTGTTGCAATTTCTAAACTAAACTCATCTTGAACAAGGTACGATTTTTAAAATTTATTTTTTATAAATTAAAAATTATAACAGGCTAGTTCAGGTGTAATTAGGCTGACTGTATTTTTGAATATTAATATAAGGGGCCTTTATAAAAGGGGCGTTTTTAGACAAAATTGTTGCACTTTCTAAACTAAACTCATCTTGAACAAGGCATGATTTTTTAAATTTATTTTTTATATTAATTATAAATTATAACAGGCTAGTTCAGGTGTAATTAAGCTGATTGTATTTTTTAATATTAATATAAGGGGCCTTTATAAAAGAGGTGTTTTTAGACAAAATTGTTGCAATTTCTAAACTAAACTCATCTTGAACAAGGTATGATTTTTTAAATTTATTTTTTATATAAATTATAACAGGCTAGTTCAGGTGTAATTGGGCTCACTGTGGTTTTGAATATTAATAAAAGCGGCCTTTATAAAAGGGGCGTTTTTAGACAAAATAGTTGCACTTTCTAAACTAAACTCATCTTGAACAAGGCGTGATTTTTTAAATTTATTTTTTATATAAATTATAACAGGCTAGTTCAGGTGTAATTGGGCTCACTGTGGTTTTGAATATTAATAAAAGCGGCCTTTATAAAAGGGGCGTTTTTAGACAAAATTGTTGCACTTTCTAAACTAAACTCATCTTGAACAAGGCATGATTTTTTAAATTTATTTTTTATATAAATTATAACAGGCTAGTTCAGGTGTAATTGGGCTCACTGTGGTTTTGAATATTAATAAAAGCGGCCTTTATAAAAGGGGCGTTTTTAGACAAAATTGTTGAAATTTATAAAATAAAATCATCTTGAACAAGGCATGATTTTTTAAATTTATTTTATATATAAATTATAACAGGCTAGTTCAGGTGTAATTGGGCTCACTGTGGTTTTGAATATTAATAAAAGCGGCCTTTATAAAAGGGGCGTTTTTAGACAAAATTGTTGACTTTCTAAACTAAACTCATCTTGAACAAGGCATGATTTTTAAATTTGCTGACGGTATTTATGAATATTAATATAAGGGGCCTTTACAAAAGGGGCGTTTTTAGACAAAATTGTTGCACTTTCTAAACTAAACTCATCTTGAACAAGGTATGATTTTTAAAATTTATTTTTTTATATGAATTATAAATTATAACAGGCTAGTTCAGGTGTAATTAGGCTGACTGTATTTTTGAATATTAATATAAGGGGCCTTTATAAAAGGGGCGTTTTTAGACAAAATTGTTGCACTTTCTAAACTAAACTCATCTTGAACAAGGCATGATTTTTTAAATTTATTTTTTGTATAAATTATAACAGGCTAGTTCAGGTGTAATTAAACTGACTGTATTTTTGAATATTAATATAACGGGCCTTTATAAAAGAGGCGTTTTTAGACAAAATTGTTGCACTTTCTAAACTAAACTCATCTTGAACTAGGCATGATTTTTTAAATTTATTTTTTATATTAATTATAAATTATAACAGGCTAGTTCAGGTGTAATTAAGCTGACTGTATTTTTTAATATTAATATAAGGGGCCTTTATAAAAGAGGTGTTTTTAGACAAAATTGTTGCAATTTCTAAACTAAACTCATCTTGAACAAGGTATGATTTTTAAAATTTATTTTTTATAAATTAAAAATTATAACAGGCTAGTTCAGGTGTAATTAGGCTGACTGTATTTTTGAATATTAATATAAGGGGCCTTTATAAAAGGGGCGTTTTTAGACAAAATTGTTGCACTTTCTAAACTAAACTCATCTTGAACAAGGCATGATTTTTTAAATTTATTTTTTATATTAATTATAAATTATAACAGGCTAGTTCAGGTGCAATTAAGCTGACTGTATTTTTTAATATTAATATAAGGGGCCTTTATAAAAGAGGTGTTTTTAGACAAAATAGTTGCACTTTCTAAACTAAACTCATCTTGAACAAGGCATGATTTTTTAAATTTATTTTTTATATAAATTATAACAGGCTAGTTCAGGTGTAATTGGGCTCACTGTGGTTTTGAATATTAATAAAAGCGGCCTTTATAAAAGGGGCGTTTTTAGACAAACTTGTTGCACTTTCTAAACTAAACTCATCTTGAACAAGCCATGATTTTTTAAATTTATTTTTTATATAAATTATAACAGGCTAGTTCAGGTGTAATTGGGCTCACTGTGGTTTTGAATATTAATAAAAGCGGCCTTTATAAAAGGGGCGTTTTTAGACAAAATTGTTGCACTTTCTAAACTAAATTCATCTTGAACAAGGCATGATTTTTTTAATTTATTTTATATATAAATTATAACAGGCTAGTTCAGGTGTAATTGGGCTCACTGTGGTTTTGAATATTAATAAAAGCGGCCTTTATAAAAGGGGCGTTTTTAGACAAAATTGTTGCCTTTTTAAACTAAACTCATCTTGAACAAGGCATGATTTTTTAAATTTGCTGACGGTATTTATGAATATTAATATAAGGGGCCTTTACAAAAGGGGCGTTTTTAGAAAAAATTGTTGCACTTTCTAAACTAAACTCATCTTGAACAAGGTATGATTTTTAAAATTTATTTTTTTATATGAATTATAAATTATAACAGGCTAGTTCAGGTGTAATTAGGCTGACTGTATTTTTGAATATTAATATAAGGGGCCTTTATAAAAGGGGCGTTTTTAGACAAAATTGTTGCACTTTCTAAACTAAACTCATCTTGAACAAGGCATGGTTTTTTAAATTTATTTTTTATAAATTAAAAATTATAACAGGCTAGTTCAGGTGTAATTAGGCTGACTGTATTTTTGAATATTAATATAAGGGGCCTTTATAAAAGGGGCGTTTTTAGACAAATTTGTTGCACTTTCTAAACTAAACTCATCTCGAACAAGGCATGATTTTTTAAATTTATTTTTATATAAATTATAACAGGCTAGTTCAGGTGTAATTGGGCTCACTGTGGTTTTGAATATTAATAAAAGCGGCCTTTATAAAAGGGGCGTTTTTAGACAAAATTGTTGCACTTTCTAAACTAAACTCATCTTGAACAAGGCATGATTTTTTAAATTTGCTGACGGTATTTATGAATATTAATATAAGGGGCCTTTACAAAAGGGGCGTTTTTAGACAAAATTGTTGCACTTTCTAAACTAAACTCATCTTGAACAAGGCATGATTTTTTAAATTTGCTGACGGTATTTATGAATATTAATATAAGGGGCCTTTACAAAAGGGGCGTTTTCAGACAAAATTGTTGCACTTTCTAAACTAAACTCATCTTGAACAAGGCATGATTTTTTAAATTTATTTTTTATATAAATTATAACAGGCTAGTTCAGGTGTAATTGGGCTCACTGTGGTTTTGAATATTAATAAAAGCGGCCTTTATAAAAGGGGCGTTTTTAGACAAAATTGTTGCACTTTCTAAACTAAACTCATCTTGAACAAGGCATGATTTTTAAAATTTATTTTTATATGAATTATAAATTATAACAGGCTAGTTCAGGTGTAATTAGGCTGACTGTATTTTTGAATATTAATATAAGGGGCCTTTATAAAAGGGGCGTTTTTAGACAAAATTGTTGCACTTTCTAAACTAAACTCATCTTGAACAAGGCATGATTTTTTAAATTTATTTTTTATATAAATTATAACAGGCTAGTTCAGGTGTAATTAAGCTGACTGTATTTTTGAATATTAATATAAGGGGCCTTTATAAAAGAGGTGTTTTTAGACAAAATTGTTGCAATTTCTAAACTAAACTCATCTTGAACAAGGTATGATTTTTTAAATTTATTTTTTATAAATTAAAATTATAACAGGCTAGTTCAGGTGTAATTAGGCTGACTGTATTTTTGAATATTAATATAAGGGGCCTTTATAAAAGGGGCGTTTTAGACAAAATTGTTGCACTTTCTAAATTAAACTTTAAGAAACAAAGCATGATTTTTAAATGTATTTTTTATATAAATTATAAATTATAACATGCTAGTTCAGGTGTAATTATGCTGACTGTATTTTTGTATATTAATACAAGAGGCGTTTATGAAAGGGGCGTTTTTAGACAAAATTGTTGCACTTTCTAAACTAAACTCATCTTGAACAAGGTATGATTTTTTAAAATTTTTTTATAAATTATAAATTATAACAGGCTAGTTCAGGTGTAATTAGGCTGACTGTGTTTTTGCATATTAATCTATGGGGCCTTTACTCTTCAGTTTAACAACTGTCAATTGCTAAGATATAACGTTGGTATTGGTATCATTCGACTTAGTTCATCAAGACGGTTTATTTTTGATAAAGAATTTCCGATTTTTAGTTTACCTTTTGCTACCGAAAATTTTCAAAATTTTTGTCCTCAGTAAATGTAAAATTCGAAACATATGAAAGGATTGTGCAATAAATATCGTCGTATGTACCTTAAAATAGCTAACTAACCTAACTATTTTCGGGCTGGGTGTGCTGAAATTAAAGGCGTGGCTGCCTTTCCGATTAAGAAAATAAATCCTAAACTCTGTACGAACTCTTCTCTGTGATGTGTTTGTTGTTATTTTTTACTAAACATGACAAATATTTGAAAGCTTGTATAGCGCAAGCCCGTGCGAGCAACACATTAACCGCATACCTTATAATTCGCCGTATATAAGTTCGATATTACACTTCATTGCTAACATTGCATTTGTTTCATGTTTCAGGTGTGAACATCTTCGTTTCAACGCTGTGTATCACAGCGATTAGCCTTGATCGTTTCCTTGTTATCCTAATGCCGACAAATATTGCAATGCAACGCTGGGCATTGGTCACATCGTTTGCTTGTGTATGGGCGATATCAATTGTTCTTGCCGTACCTCAAGGCTTATTCACGACTATCGTTCGACCGCTGGCAGCAGTCCCGATTGCAGCCGAGTGTGGCCGATCTGACCTAGAAATGTGTCGTGAAGTCCAAGAACTTGAATCGATACGACGTATCTACTCGATTTGCTGTTTCATGCTTCAATACTGCTTGCCCTTGATCACAATCGCAATGGTCTATCATCGTTTGATGGCTCGGCTACGAGCAAGGATGAGCTTTCGGTTAATTCCTTTTTTGATCATACCAATGACATGCCTATATCTTGGAGTCGTTTCATCAAGACTCCAAGAACACTATATCCCTTGATTACAATTGCAGTGGTCTCTCATCGTTTGATGGCTCGGCTACGAGCAAGGATGAGCTTTCGGTTAATTCCTTTTTTGATCATACCAATGACATGCCTATATCTTGGAGTCGTTTCATCAAGACTCCAAGAACACTATATCCCTTGATTACAATTGCAGTGGTCTCTCATCGTTTGATGGCTCGGCTACGAGCAAGGATGAGCTTTCGGTTAATTCCTTTTTTGATCATACCAATGACATGCCTATATCTTGGAGTCGTTTCATCAAGACTCCAAGAACACTATATCCCTTGATTACAATTGCAGTGGTCTCTCATCGTTTGATGGCTCGGCTACGAGCAAGGATGAGCTTTCGGTTAATTCCTTTTTTGATCATACCAATGACATGCCTATATCTTGGAGTCGTTTCATCAAGACTCCAAGAACACTATATCCCTTGATTACAATTGCAGTGGTCTCTCATCGTTTGATGGCTCGGCTACGAGCAAGGATGAGCTTTCGGTTAATTCCTTTTTTGATCATACCAATGACATGCCTATATCTTGGAGTCGTTTCATCAAGACTCCAAGAACACTATATCCCTTGATTACAATTGCAGTGGTCTCTCATCGTTTGATGGCTCGGCTACGAGCAAGGATGAGCTTTCGGTTAATTCCTTTTTTTGATCATACCAATGACATGCCCTTTATCTTGGGAGTCGTTTCATCAAGACTCCAAGAACACTATATCCCTTGATTACAATTGCAGTGGTCTCTCATCGTTTGATAGCTCGGCTACGAGCAAGAATGAGCTTTCGGTTAATTCCTTTTTTGATCATACCAATGACATGCCTATATCTTGGAGTCGTTTCATCAAAACTCCAAGAACACTATATTGCATATATATTAATATTTTACCTAAACAAAAACACGACAAAACTGCCTGATTTATTTTACCTAATTCCCCAATCAACAACATAGGGTACATACGAAGTGAATGTAAAATAAGAAATGTAAAAAAGCAGTAAATATGACATGAATCCAGTAAACACATGAGCAGAACACTATATAAGCTGGTTGACAGCAATGATAGACTGGACTGAATTAGGCTACCCTTCAATTCATATCCTAAAGTTGATAGACGTTGTTTAAAATCACAGGAACTTAACGTTAAGGAACTTCGAACGGTAACGCGTTTCATCATTGAATAATTTTGTTAGGAAAAAAACTGGTTTGTAGTATACAAAATGGGCTTTTGGTTTCAAGCTTTCCGCTTATTCTTAAAGAAAATAGCTATAAATATAACTTGCAGTCACTTCAAAACACCAAGAGTTGTAATTAGCCCATTGATATTTTACCGAGTCAAAAACGAGGCTAAAAGAGGTTTCTGTTTATTTTTTATGAACATGCCTATAAATATGACTTGCAGTCAGTTCAAAACTTCAAGCACTGTAATTGGCCCTTTGATTTTTTACCGAGTCAAAAACGAGGCTAAAAGAAGTTTCTGTTTGTTTTTTATGAACATGCCTATATTTTAAAGTCGTTTTAGGCCTGGAACTGTATCTGGATTCACATATATGAGCTTTTACTCGGTTTACTAAGGAACTACAAAACGTGAGCGAGCAACAACGCACGTGCAAACATACAGGACAAGTGGAATTGGGGTATTCCTGCGTTCCAATAATGTGTACTGGATGCATTTGGACCTAGTGCACATGAAACAGTTAATAAAAATTGGGATAAAAACAGAAAGTAAGTCTGCAATTCCAATTTTTAGCGTTTAAAAACCTAAAGCCCGCTATGCATCAGAGCCAAAGTACAGCGCTCCTCGATGCTTCCCCTCCGTTTTTCACCACACCCCGTCGCACATAGAAAACAAAACCTTTGATTTGAAAATAAAAACTTCAATCTATAGAAACTATATTTGATTGAATCAAAATAAAAACTGTATTTTTCATTTCTGCCCTACACGCAGATAACCATATCGAGAGATGGAGAAATGCAACAGTCTCACACAAAAACGCCACGCGAGCCCACAAACCGGATCCCAACACAGGACCAAAACACGCAGAAACCAATCGAGAGAAGAAATTGCCTCACTGTAATGTCTCGATTGCTACAATGAAACTTTGTCCATCGGCAGGATTGTCCGCACAAACTCGGTATTCCCAACACTCAGATTCCAATCACGCAAGCATTGAGCAGAGATGATTCTGCAACTAATGCTCATCGCACAAAACTCTTTCATCCAAGTCCCCACAAAACCAAAACACAACCAAGCAGCAAAACCAACAAAAAACACAACAACTCACACAAAAACCCACCAACCCACAAACCACCCAAACACAACCAAACACCAAAACCAACCAAAAAAAACCAACAACCAACAAACCCACCAGACCAAACATCTAGTGATTCCAAACACAGGTTGAAAGTATTAACACGGCTGAGTAACACATAGTTGCCCTTAGTCGTTGTTCGAGTAGCAATTTTTGTGTGTCCATTTATGAACGAAAGTTTTGCAATAATTTCTTATTATAGGAAGAAAGCAGCCGTTCAAAAAGCGAGCACATCGGTTGAAGACGCAAGGCAACAACGAACGTCCCTCCTAATTATTCTATTCGTAATTGTTTTGTCGCTCCTAATTATTCTAATCGTAATGGGTTTGTGTGTTCATTTATGACCTAAAATTTTGCAATAATTTCATATTCTAGGAAGAAAGCAGCCGTTCAGAAAGCGAGCACATCGGTTGAAGACGCAAGGCAACAACGAACGTCCCTCCTAATTATTCTAATCGTAATCGTTTTCGCTGTGGTTTGGCTTCCGCTCAACGTTTACAATACGTTGGTCAATTTTGCCCCCGGCTTCGATCGTCACGAAATATTCGTATTTTGTCATATGATCGGAATGCTTTCGGCAACAACAAATCCAATACTGTACGGTGTTTTTAATCAAAATTTTCAAAAAGAATTCAAATTAATACTTCGGTGTCGACGAAGTACAAGTGGACGCCATCGTGCAAGCATCTCTGTTCACAGCACGTGTGTGGGCCCTGGTGGTGGTGTTGGAAGCGGTGAAGGCGCGGGACGGATGGGCATTAAAAGATCCAGCGGAATAGCCAGGTGCTCAGATCCGGGTAAATCGACAAGTAGCGCATCCCGACAATCGAATTGTAACAATTATAGGCAAAGTCCAAATGTTATTAGTCCAAAAAATACGCGGTCAGCGGCTAAAATTAGCAGCGGTAGCAACGTACAAGCCAAGGACCTTATTATTCGGCCATATCACCAACATGGATTAGATCCTGGATTTGGTAACAACTACACTGTGGTCCAAAACGGCCCGTTCTCAAGCGAAAATCCTGAACCCGTGTGTAACTGTTGTAGTGATACCGCGATAGGCGTCGAATATCCACCACGATCAATGGTCACGATGATGACCGGGGATGATCCTAAAAATAAACAAGTCCGTTTCGAACCGGATAGTGGCGACAGTTATAGTTCCGTTGCTCCACAGACAGCCAACTCCATTGTACCGTTCTTTGAAGCAAAAAATGGTTACAACTCAAAGAAATGTACCATCGATGTGTCAAGTACGAATACGGATAGGCCGCCAGATGACTTAGAAAGCCACGATCCACCGCCTCCATCTTACCTTGAATCATTAGGCATTGCATCGAAGAACCGCGTAAACAATCGCTATAGTACAGACGAGACGGAAACCGTTGAGTTGTCAGATTGTACAAAGCGATTGTTCTCGCCGGCACCAGCGCCACAACCGTCGGCCATTCCATATGACAACTATTCGTTGGACAATTGTTGTCGTGTCGTTTTGCTACTTCCGTCGGGTGACGAAGTTTCGATTGACGATGATCGTGATTGTGTCGTCGAGGAACCGAATGAGGCAACGCGACTCAGAGACGATTTTTTCGGACGTGATGATACTATCTTTTTATAGTTTTATTGGTTATGTTTTAATTTGTTCAAACAACGGTTGTATTGGCGATATGTCTTGATGGCAACTTTTCAGTATCGCTAATAATGCGTGAATTTTCGTTGGGTGCGTACACTTGGGTTTGTTCTTTTGTCAAGTCAATTTATGGTTTAGAAGCGATGGTCAAGCATAAATCATGAGTTTAGGTTATGTACAAGGTCACCATTGCGATACGGAAATACGTAGGCATCGTTAATAATGCGTGAGTATGCGTTAGGTGCGTACACTTGGGTTTGTTCTTTTGTCTAGTCAGTTTATGATCGCAGAAGCGATGGTCAAGCATAAATCATGAGTTTGGGTTATGTACAAGGTCACCATTGCGATACGGAAATACGTAGGCATCGTTAATAATGCGTGAGTATGCGTTAGGTGCGTACACTTGGGTTTGTTCTTTTGTCTAGTCAGTTTATGATCGTAGAAGCGATGGTCAAGCATAAATCATGAGTTTGGGTTATGTACAAGGTCACCATTGCGATACGGAAATACGTAGGCATTGTTCGATATCGCTATTTTACGGATTAAATTGTGACTTACTATTTTAAAATTTTAATTAAACACGTTAATCATCCGGCAACACTTTATGAATGCGTCAAAATCAAACTGTGCTGACAGCGATAATTCGGTGCAAACAGTGAATTTGCTAAACCTTTTTGCTGTATAAAATGTTCATATCTAATGTCAAAGAAAACATAATTTAAAGTTTTTAGTTTTCTAATATATTATTATACAGTTTACTCTTTAAAACAATAACAAAAAATAGTACAAACAACCTGATCAGACTGAAACTACAGCTAGTGTTTTAGCTTATATTCGAACGATATTATATGTCATGTTTGGTGAAGTGCTTAAGAGCAATATAGAAAAACTATATTTGAGTTAGCTGAATTGTGAGTCTAGTGAGTGAAACGAGCGTAGCGAAGAATTCTCACTGGCAAGATTGGTAAATTTCAACAGTGTCCGTTTCAGAATATTTTTACGGTGACACTCATAAGCTCATCTTTGGCTGGAGTTGTAGTACATTCGTAAAAGTGGGACGAATGGGCTCGAGCGGGTCACAATGGGGTCTGATAAAACATGTTATAGCTTGTACCTCGACAAGTGGCGCAGATATCCGAACCCAATTAGGCTCATCTTATTTGGACGAGAAAGCTCTATATAAGTGATAGCTCTGTCATAATGTATGTTGTATTTCTGTTTTAGGATGCTGAAAAGGGTTTTAAACGGGCTCGTGAAACCCAAAATACACGAAAACACCAACATCTCCGCGAACGCTCCAGCTTATAAAGTTGTTGGTCTAATTTTGTATAGCTATCTGTCCTCTATATGTACAACTGAACAAAGTGTTCTACTATTGTCACTATTTACGTTTCAGCGTTGAGCCAAAATAGGTTTTTGACTGGGCTTTTGAGACTCAAAAATACACGGAAATGGCAATATCTCGGTAACAGCTCGAGCTATACGTTTTTTGGTCTCATTTTGTAAAGCAATTTATACTCTGTATAGTTGCAAATATTGTGATGATATTGTAATTATTTACGTTCGGTCAAAAAGACGTTTTTGACTGGACCCGTGAAACCCATGGAGTTTGGCATTCATATGTTATTGAACAATTCGCCCTCAGTCATTGTGAATCCTCAATCCTCAACTATTCAGGCAACAGGGCTGAAAATATTTGGATCATTTTGTAACATGTTGCTTGATATAGCTGTGTACGTCTCTCTAAAGTATATATTCAGCACTCAGAATTCACCATCTTGGCGATGAGACAAGCCAAAAGCCACAACAAGACACAGTTCTGTTAGTAACTGGGGCGTAAATTGAAATCGCGCCCATATATACGGGCTTCATCGCAGATCTTGCTTGAAAGAAGTAGCAAGAAGAGATCATATTTTATACAAAAGCATCTTAAAATCACAATAGTAAAAAAATTCGGGTTATATGTTTATATATACATTTATATATTTATATTTAATATTTAAAGGCATTATCCCTTAAGGATCAGATCGCCCATGTAATAAACCCGTACCCTGGTTCCCTGTATTGGCCCCACGTAGCGAAGAGGGCTCGGGAATTGTAGCAATTATGAGCAAAACTACAAAATTTTGACGAACGATTGGGAGAGATTGGGAAGAGATTATTGGTAATTCCCTGCGGCAGACCTCTCTCCCCTTCATAACCATTTACCCCTTCTTAAAGCTAGGGACCTTGGACACCTAATATAGTTATCCATATCGTTTATATATACGTGAATATGACGATTTTATGCGCAGTCAAGCAATAAAACAACTAAAAATCAGGCTTTTACAGCATGCAAATCGCAACAATAAAATACAAGCAGTGATACAGTACTCTGGTCAAAAGCGGGCGATAGGATTACGGAAAAAATATATTTTTGGGCCCCTTCAGGGTTGCCCTGTATTGCTCGAAATTTGTTCGAGGCACATGTCCCTTCTCTCTTGCTCTGCCCCAGAGTATAAGTCCAAATACTGTCGCTGAGCTGCTCGCTGAATTTTATGGGAGATACAAATGTCTTTTTTTGGTATTTGGTGGGTGGGGGCGGGCGGCACAAATTGTCCATCCCCCCCACGAAATCAAGGGGTAGTTGCTCCCATCCTTGAAATGCAGGGAACCCATAACCACATTCTTATTGTCTTACCATAGAAAAGCTAAAGAGTGTCATTCTCATTAGAAAAATGTCGTGTGCTCTTGATATAGATAATGTCGTTCATCACGTCTTATTGCTCGCTGTCCACCTACCCGGTAGCTTGTCCTCAGGGCTATATTGGTTGAGGCTCATTCTTAATTTCAGGTAAAATTTGTCTACCACATATCGTCAGAATAAAAAAAGTTTTGGATTTTCAACTTAATTAATGTCACTGATCACAGTTTTTAGTTTTAAAGTTTATATTTAGTTTAAAGTTTTGATTATTACATACGATAAATTCTTTCGCCACATTGTATATGTTTATAATTTATGTGGGATGCTTGGTTTTAGCGAGCTATATCTATCTGTCACCCTGGTATTTGGGCCTTGCAACATTGAATTACAACGAACTTGCTGACACGGCACTACTTCACAACAGCTGGTCGAATCAACGTTAGTGTGCCCTCCAAATTTCAAATCTTTGAGACTAGTAAGAATTAAACTCCTACCTCGACGCCTTAAACCATTTGTGGAAAAAAAGCCGTTTTTACACTGTAAAACATTTAAATTTGCTAAAAAATTTATATTTCAATATCTATTATTGTGGAACCGATTCAAGAGTATCTCTAATTTTATAGGTTTCGACTTAAGCTAATGTTACTATTTTTATCGAAGCCTAGCAGAGGTCAAGCAACCCACTTTTAGATTTAAAAGGACTTTGTTTACGATTTGATTTCACATCGTTTGAAGAGCTAAACGATTCACGCTTTAGTTGGAACCTCGCTACTTGAAAGCGTTAAGTATAGTACAATATAAATGTGAGCTAATAGGTACGCGACAGATGCGCGAATTGCGAAAAATCAACAACAAATTATTTCAGTAAGCTGAAAAATATTTGCTTGCCGCTGTAGACTTAGTTACTTCATGCTGACATAAGACATATCACTCAATTGCGGCGGAAAAAGCTTGCCACATGGCTATAAAAAACAAGATAATAGACTTCGGCGTGAGTTTTTAACACATTGACCCCATAGAAGTTACAACTTAGATTCTACGCTGTATTATTTAAAACCTTAAAAATGCAGCTGAAGTGAAAACGGTAGTATATCCCCTGAGGATTGTGTTGATCGATCAATTCTGCCACACACATCGAAGCAGGGATTCAGGCTGGGCTACACCCTTCCTCCAGGCCCTCGTCTCCCCCGCTGGTTACTGTTACCCTCCTTCACCCCTCAGACCACAGAGCATCAGGATGTGTGAATTGTACCAACGTCAATAGCAGTTTATTTTGGCTAAATAGACTGTACCCACACTAGTTTCCCTATTGCTGAAGGACCATAATTAACTCGGGTTATTTATCTTCAGCAGTAAAAAAGAAATTCCAAAAACGTCCAATACTTACTTATAGTCTTCCCTTACTCAAATACCAAACTGTTTTCCAACAATTGACTTTTGCGAGATACCCGCTTAGACCAATGACTATACCAATGAAACTGAGTTTCGCCATTAATAGGGCATCGGCTTACTACTAGTTTATCGCAGTACTGCTATATACCTATATATATATAAAACATTTTAATATAAAACTAAAAACAAACAGTGGTTTTGAACCGTATGATTTTGAGATTAAAAGCAAAGTTTTCGGCGTATTCAGTCCAACAAGATGACCAAAAAACTCTGGATGCCCTACTAAACCAACTTCTGCGTATGAATTTTTGAATCACCCGAGATACACACACAGCTGCTACAAAGTTTTTTTCGGATTTGTATGTAGCCAAATCGATGACAATCGCCGGACCTTCGTCTATCTACAACCACGAAATAATACATCAAGATCCTGATAAAATTTCCACAGATCCTTTTGTAAATAAGCCCGATCAGCAGAGCCGGCGATTTCACGAAGTTGTATGGTGTTAAAAAATTCACCATTGCTCACTGCATAGACTATGGATTTGGTTTGTAAGAGCTCGGCAGCTGCTCGTGGATCTTGTTGACTAAGTCCATCGGTAAGAACAAACGTTAGCTGTCGTGCGGAATTTTTTGGACGATATCCGTTTCTAAAATATAAGAAGAAATATATAACAAAAATTTTGGACTGAATGTAACAATAATGCAGAAATTATGTAGTAACCTTGTCTGAAATAGGAATCATTTCCGTTCTAAAAACTTTTATATATAAGTTATACAACCACATAGCATTACAGTAGTTATTTCATTATATATAGTAAGATGATCCATGTTAAAACTGTAAAGGAGATAAAATTTTGTCCATCAAAAATTAAAATTACTGCGTCATGATTACACCTGGAAAATTGCGGAGTAATACACAATTTATTACCACCCACAAATTTTCAAATTACTGTGTAATTACTGTATTTATACGATAAAGCACCCAGAAAATTACTGGATGCATGAAATATTGCAGTACCAACAAATTTTTAAATTTGTGAATTCTGTGTAGCACTTAAAAAGTTTCGGAAAATTTTCTATTCATTTTCTTCAATATTACAGTGGATGAGCCATTATTATAAGATATACTTTTGGACATAAATTCCTACGCCGACCGAGTGCATGCCTACCCGATGACCCGGCTACCCGATCCTTCTCTCGGCCATACCACCTTGAACTCATCCTCCGAATAACATATTAAATAGTTGATGTTTATGCTATAATAGCCTGTACAATTTGCCAACCAGGAATTCTGCGAGCAATACGTAACCTAGCTCAAGAACAT
>JASANE010010858.1:0-26821 GCA_030248225.1 Trileptium ribeirensis
CACTGTATTTGAAGCGAATAAATTAACGCTGTGTAAAAATCTGTTTGGATTAAACACAGCGCAGTTTCTCAGTCGTAGTGACGGACGTCAAACACAATTCATATCCTATTGTATCCTAGGGGAAACTGCCTAATTTTGAATATAAATATATAGTTTAGCAGGCTAATAAATTAACGCTGCGTAGTCTTGTTTGGATTAAAAGCAGACTACGTCTCAGTTGCTTTTAGATGTCAAACAATTCATACTCATTGTACCCAACTGCTGCAATCTCAAGGATACATAGCAAGGCTAAAACTCGGCTAATAAATTAAAACTGTGTAAAAATTGTTTGGATTAAATATTATGTCTGTGTCCGGGACGTCAAACACAATTCATACCCATGTACCTATAAACTGCTAATTTTGAATATACAGACAAGGCATTTACGATTCGTGGAAATTTTTTTGATGAGGAAAAAACTAAAAGAATATTTATATAATACAAGTTTCAGTCATTCAGGTTGCGACACTGTTTTCGACATTTATTACACTCAATATGCTACAGTAATTCTCCCGTCTCAAAACTCTGGCGATTTGCGCTATGAAAAAGTAGGCTGTGTCAAAAAAATTTGCAAATACTACTATACTTTCAGTTAAGCTGCGTGACGCTACAACAGTGAGGACAAACAAGCTAATGCACAAATAATTAATTAACTATCAAATTATTATTATTAAGAAGCCAGTCGCATTAACTTGATATATAAACGAAATGGAACAAACTAGTAGGGCCTTGTATCGTTCAAATGCAGATCACATAGCTAGTGTAAACTTCACGATGTAGACTAATCGTCGTAAATCACAACTGATTTCAGCGAAAGGTAAGCTCAAAATGTTTCCTTGTAAATTGCAGGAGTAGTATTCTAGCGATCTGAAACCCGGCAAAATTCAGAGCACGATACCTCGCTCATTTTCCATGTTAATTTCATCGTTTAGGCTCATTTTACGTTAATTAAACATTATAAGATTATTTGTAATATAGTATGTGTTAATGATTAAACTAATTTTACTTAAGATAGTGTATTATTATTAGGTTTTGCGCGCAGCCCGGTCATACATTTGACTGTGGAGCTTCCGTTTGCTAACCAGTGCTGATTTGAATCATCAAAACTTAACTCTGTTAACAGTTCGATTTCAATATATTTGTACGCAAATTGCAGCTAAAATGAAATTCCAAATTGTGATAGCATAACATTGAGGAGGCACCTTGTTACTGTTTTCTTAAAATTTTCTCAGTCGACCCGTTATTTCTGTGGCCTGAATTAGTTTGAAAAAAAATTTCTCTGCGAATTTTCAGTCTTTCGGGCTACACCTTATGTTTTTTAATCTCTAGGGGATGATATCAAATTTATATTCGCTACCCTAATATCAATCCAATAAAATTAATATGCATCGGCCTAACCATATTTTAAAAACGGTACAATTGGCTGGCAAAATACGCTCTTGACCTAAACTTCGAGCTTTAATTGTACAAAGATTCAAATGTAACTCTTTTTGACAATTTTTGAGACCTTTGTCAGTTTTGCAATATAAACCCAGATGGCGTCTAAGCACAAAGTTCTGAACCAATTTGTTATTCCTTAACGAAAATTCAATTATTCTTGAGTTCCCCAGCAACTAAAGATTAGGCAGTTTTCATTACTCTTTATAAATTACACACCACTGAACGTACCAATGGGGTTCCAAGTTGTGTGTAGTTTTTCCAGCCCATGTTCTGCACAACATCCGTATAATTTCAATATTATTACGTTCCATCGAGGTTGATTCTAGTCAATCGCAATAATAGATTTGATCTGAATAACAGTGCTCCAAAAATTTTTTAAGATCAAAGTGAGAACCTTGTGGCTACTGGTTTTCTACCTCCCATCAAGCTAAAACGACAAAGGGTAGAGCCAAAAAGTGGGGCTCCAAAAGCAAAATACATTTAACTATTTTCTGTAAGAATATATACTTAAGCAGACTCCGAAAGTTCACAGAGCTTTAAGACCAAGAAAAAACATTGGGCATAAATTACCAGTTGTGTTCATGAGACCCGGCAAATTTCCAAGTATTAGCTATATGATACTTTCGGCAAAGTTTATTGTGTGTTACATTTAATTACCGCGAATTTCGTCACTTGTTAGCGATTTGCATCAATGATGATAGTCAAGAAATAATTTATTCATTGCCTGGAATATATAAAATTGAATGAATTGTAAGAAGAGTGAGATCGGCGCCGCGCTTTTTGGTGACATATCGCTCCAAAATTTTACTTTAATTCTTGTGAGCGCCGAGTTTATATTTTCCATGTTAACTACATAAGCAACACTATTATATTAAAAAGCATCTGCTGCGTACAATACTGCATAGTTAACAAATGAATATTGTAATTTTTCAATATTTTCTTGATTGAAGATAATATTTGAATTCAAAGCGAGAGCAGCGTCTCTATTTTTAAAACAGTGTCGTTTTTCCATAAAACCCTTATTTTCAGTAATATTTTTCTTACATTAAGTCTGAAGCAGCGGATTTTTCTTTGTTAATTCACATCATTTTCACAAAATATTACATAAAGATAATTTGACCAAATTGTAGCGAAGTAACATTATTGCCGTTATCGATAAATAAGATGGAGAATTTTTAACTTAAGCTTATGCTCTTACGCGCGGCTTTCTTATAAAACCTGAGCGTAAGTTGAGGGACGACTCCAACCCTAGGGAGGATTTGGCTTTAGTAGAACACTACATGGGGAAGCTTATTTGAATATATATATTGAAATATATATATATATATATATATATATATATATATATATATATATATATATATATATATATATATATATATATATATATATATATATATATATATATATATATATATATATATATATATATATATATATATATATATGTATATATATATATATATATATATATATATATATATATATACATATATCAATATATATATTCAAATAAGCTTCCGCATGTAGTGTTCTACTAAAAACATAAGCCAATGGTCCCATTAGGGGTTGGAGTCGTCCTCGACTTACGCTCAGGTTTATAAGAAAGCACACGTAACGAGTTAAGCTTAGGTTAAAGGTCATGCTTATTATATCGATAACGGCATGAATGCGTTTTACTTCCGCCACTATAAGTTGCATTTGGTCAAATTATCTTTATGTAATATTTTGTGAAAATAATGTGAATTAACAAAGAAAAATCCGCTGCCTCAGACTTAATGTAAAATATTACTGAAAATAAGGGGATTTTACAACCTTTATGGAAAAACGACGCTGTTTTCAAAAATCAAGACACTGCTACTCGCTTGAATTCCAAAAAAATTATGTTATCTTACAAATCAAGAAAAATACTGAAAAATTACCAATATTCGTTGTAAGTATGCAGTTGTTTTGTACGCAGCAGATGCTTTTTAATATAATAGTGTTGCTTATGTAGTTGACATGAAAACAAATACTAAACTCGCGCTCACAAGAATTAAAGTAAATTTTCAACAATATGTGCACCAAAAGCGCAGCACAAATAATGATTGATTCTGCTTCTTACAATTCATTCAATTTTATATATTCCAGGCAATGAATAAATTATTTCTTGACTATTAATACATAATTAATGCAAATCGTTAACAAGTGACGAAATTCCGCATTGTAGCACAAGTAAAATGTAACGCGCAATGCGTAAACTACGAAATTATATAGCTAATACCTTGAAATTCCCGGTATTCTATAAACACAACTGGGTAATTTATGCCAATGTTCTTGGTTCTAAAGCTTCTATAAACTTTCGGAGTCTGCTTAAGTATATATTCTTACAGAAATAGTTAGATGTAGTTCCTTTGCGGGGTTTGGAGCACTATGGCTCTTTACCCTGTGGTTACTATTTGATCGAAGGCTATCTTCAGTAGCCACAAGGCTAACTATTTTAATACTTACAAATACAACACATATTTCTCATGGTGCTGTCTTGTGATTGACTGATAAACCTGGATCGAACATAATAATATTAAAATTATACGGATGTTGTCAGACATGGGCTCGAAAAACTTAGCAGCAACCAAATTTGGAACCATTGATTACGTTAGTTTAATCATGTGTAATTTACAGCAGGAATAATTAATGAAAATATAATCTTTAGTTGCTGGGACTCAAATAATTACTGATTTTCGTTAAGGAATAACAATTGGTAGGACTGTGCTTGACGCCATATCGGTTTCTATATTCGACCTTGACAAAGGCTCTCGAAAATATTAAAAAGACTTACATTTCGAATCTTTGATTAAAGCTCGAAGTTTAGAGTCAAGCAGTATTTTGCAGCCCAATTGTTACCGTTTTGGGAGTGTGGTTTCACCAATGCATATTAATTTATTGATTGATATTAGTATGGTATCACGAATATAAATTTAATATCATCCCTGGGGTAAACCATAAGGGTGTCACCCGAAAGAGACTGAAATTCGCAGAAATTTTTGAACTAAATTAGCCACAAAATTGAAATAACGGGTCGACTAGAAAAATTTTAAAAAAGACAGTAAGCAAGGTCCCTATCAATGTTATGCTATCACAAATTTGGGATTTCATTTTAGCTGCAATTTCGTACAAATGATATTGAAAATCGTGAATCGAACTGTTAACAGAGTTAAGTTTTTAATGATAATTCAATCACACTAGTTCACGAACGGAAGCTCCTACAGTCAAATGTATGACCAGGTACACGCAAAACCTGAGTAGCATTGCGCTATACTTTAAGTAAAATTAGTTAATCCATTAACACATACTCCTGTTACAAATAATATTATAATGTTTACATAACGTAAAATGACCTAAACGATGAATTAACAGTGGAAATAAGACAAGGTATAGGTATATAAATACGGGTTTACGAAGAGATCGCTAGAATACTACTCCTAGAGATTACAAGAGAAACATTTTGAGCCTTCAGTGAAATTGATCCTGCCATCCGTTGCTGAGTTACGACGATTAAGTCTACATCGTGAAGTATTTACACTAGCTATGTGATCTGATTTGAACGATACAAGGCCCTACTAGTTTGTTCCATTTTCATTTTATATATCAAGTTAAGTGCGACTGGCTTCTTTTAATAATAACAATTTGATAGTTAATTAAGATTATTTTGTGCATTAGGCTTGTTTGTTACAGCTGTTGTAGCGTCACGCAGCTTAACTGAAATTATAGTAGTATTTGCAATACTGACACAGCCTCTCTTTTCATAGCGCGAATCGCCAGCAATGTTCAAGACAAAGAATTTGATTTTGGCTGTGGCGTCTCAAACAAATTGTGAGTGTAATAAATGTCGAAAACGGTGTCGCAACCTGAATGACTGAACAAAAACATTAGATTAGCTTATTATTATATAAATATTCTTTTTTTAGTTTTTCCTCATGCAAAAAAATTTTCACGAACAGGTGGTCGTTAAATGCCTTGTCTGTATATTCAAAATTAGCAGTTGCTGGGTACAATGATATGAATTGTGTTTGACGTCCGTCACTAAAGCAACTGAGACATAATCTGCTTTTAATCCAAACAATTTTTACACAGCGTTAATTTATTAGCCTGCTCAAAATTTTAGCCTTGTCTGTATATTCAAAATTAGCAGTTGCTGGGTACAATGATATGAATTGTGTTTGACGTCCGTCACTAAAGCAACTGAGACATAGTCTGCTTTTAATCCAAACAATTTTTACACAGCGTTAATTTATTAGCCTGCTCAAAATTTTAGCCTTGTCTGTATATTCAAAATTAGCAGTTCCTGGGTACAATGATATGAATTGTGTTTGACGTCCGTCACTAAAGCAACTGAGACATAGTATGCTTTTAATCCAAACAATTTTTACACAGCGTTAATTTATTAGCCTGTTCAAAATCGCGTGAGGCTGGCCAACATATATTTTTAAAAACATTTGCTTACCAATCATACAATGCACAGATAAAATGGTTCAACTGTTAACCGTTTACGTCTTGGATCAATTCTTATTTTGAACGAAGCCTTAGTCGCCCTGATGAATTGAGCTAAGATCGTTTTACTACAACTCACGTTTACTAACCACTAAGCTATTTCGGAGTTATTGCTCGCATCGTTAAGGAACGTGTTGCAAAGTGCTACATAACAAACAGTAAAGATCTCCTAAAACTTTGTGTTACTAATAGAAATGTCACCAATAATTGACATAAAATATCAAACAGAACAGGTTAAGTCATTGGTTAAAATTTATGTGGTAATCTAATTAAACTTGACCTGATGGCACATTTTAAATTTTGTGGTTAGGCACAGTGTTTGTTATGTGTTTCATTGAATATTAGTAACAAGCACAGAGGTTTATAATTGACCATTAACAATATCTATTTATAAGTGTTTCAGGTCCGTCAGGTTAGGGGAAGATGGTTGGAAGATAAGCGCCGGGTGTAAGACACGGTTTTAATTTTAGAAAATGTTGAAATTGCTTATAATTACCTAAAATTCTGCTATAATTTGTTCGATAATTATACAGATAACAGCTAAAATTTTCAGCACGTCTTCGGCCGCTTCTCAGATTTGTGGTTGGATAAATACAGCGCAAGACGGGGTTGACTATTGAAGTGTAATACATATATGAATATATGTATTAGGAACATATATATGAATACAAAAAAGGTGATAAACAGGTCAAATGCCAAGAACACTTTATGCTGTGTAGTGTTGGCAACAGACCGGCCATGAAATGAAGTGGCCAGCCGACGGCTAAACGGCTCGCCTATGGCTCAACGACGGGACGACAGATCCAAAGCCGGCCGAAGGTACAGTGGCTGGCCGACGACTCAACCGGTAGACCTATCTTAATACACGGCTGAGTGCCAAGAAGCTTTTCCTATTGCGATACGAAATACACATTCGCAAACGTTTCTAAGAATTTTTTCATGAATTTACTCGATTTGCATATGAAGGTTTTGCACAGCTAAAAACGCTACGGCTAAAGTGCCGAATCCTACGCGTAGATAAATTATAACAAGACTACACCATATTTAGTGCTATCTTTGAGGTCTATTATTAAACACTGACGCATATTAGTTTAATATTAAACATATATTATATACTTATATATGAAACATGTACTATACGGTACAAAATCCTTACATGATGGTTATTTCCGATCATATATGCATCGAAAAGTTTCGGTAGCCTGGTTTATTTCACTTGTGATACAGTAAACGTATAGACCGCGGAAGAGGTGAGAAAGTCGGATTTTCAAGCTCTGGCTTGGCTATTCCAGAACCATCTCTGGCTCAGCTGGGCTCTTAAACATAGGTCTTCGGCTTTGGCTTTGATCGGTTCTTCATGACCCATGCCAGGCTCGGCTCGGCTCTCAGGTTCGTAATACTGAAGGTGTTCGATTCATTATGTTAAGGAGAACATAACATAGTGACCAACAAACGAACTATGTATATATAGTTGGTTTAGAGCTTTTAACAAAAGAGCCGAGGTTATGTCGGCCGTTCCAGTTGTTGGCTGACTATTGTACTTTATATCAGCTGTTATAATTATGTGTGTTGTTGCAGAAATGAGCTTTGAAAGCCCACCACGGCTTTCCCATATACACTAGAGTCGGCACTGCTCGCCTGACAGATTTTCGGCTGTTGCTCGGCTCGGTTTTTCAGACATCATGGTGAGCTTGCTCGATTCTAGAGCCCAAATTCTCAATTTAATACCGCGACCGGCCAACAGACGACCAATAACTGCTAACCAACGGCTTTCGAGACTGTTAACGATAGAAATTGTTATCGGCCAGCCGAAGGCTTTCATGGCCGTTCGCCAATACTATACGTTGTGTGAAACAATCTAAAATATGACATCCGTATACGATTTAACAGGACGAAAACATAGCGACCGATTTGTGGCTGATATAAAACTGTTGAAAACATTAGCAAATTCGCTGAATTATTGGTTACCTAGTTATAATCTAATTGGGAAAATATAAATGATAAGGCTCTTTTGACAGCTCTTGTCTGTTAATTAATTTTAATGTAATCAGTAACATTCTTCACAACAATGGATAAAAACACATGACGTTTTAGAACTTTTATATATAAATTTAATACATGACTTAAGAACAGATGCTTACTAGGTGTTCGTAAAGGTACAGGGCTATCCCTAAGTGTCAACCCCTATAAAGTCATATGTCACACTCCCTCTAGGTCTCGCAACTCGTCCCGTTTGCCAACATTACAAGAATTTCAAGGCAAAATTTGGAGAGTAGGAAGAAAAATAGGGAGCCTTGGGAAAATATTTAGTTACCCACCATACTTGCCTAGCACCGTTCTATAAGCGCCCCTCCCCCAAGCTAACGGACCTTGGCATGTGTGAGGTTATAATTTTATATACCATGGAAATGCCTGGCAGAAATATGTTAGCATTCCATTAAAAGAATACTTCCAGCTTTTTTATGGACCATTCACATGTTTAGATTTTCAATTAAAAATTTTACGCACATAACCGGAACCGGTTACATATTGCATGATTTCTGGTCCGTGAACTGGTTTTAGCTCGGAAAAGTGATATAAAAGCAGTTGTTTTGATACTAAGCCTGACCTTAATTTATTACGATTACCTATAAATCTTGTCGAACACCATGTTGTGTTCGTCAAAACTCTTGAAGTATTCAAAGCCACTACTACGCCTTTAGTTCACTAAAGTAAAGATAATACAGAATTTTTGTACAATACCCACAAGTTTGCGGAAAAGTAAGTAATCCATTGTACGAATTTAGCAAATATATTGTCCTCTACTTGTACCTTTCACCGCTTTTGGCTATGTATAAACTAAGCCAGCGACATCGAAGGTCCAATCGAACCTCCATTCGCTTCTGAGTTATATCTTGTGGCGGTAATCTATGAATATATTTACATTATATAGCAGAGCTTCAGTGTATGATATTATTTTTTTGTCTCCTTTGTAGTTTTTAACTAACATTAAATAAAGTTTAATTTTCACGGTAGTTAGGGTTTCGCCGACTGAGCTGACCATGTATCTATATCGTACGATAATTAAAATATATAAATATACTTGTATAATAATAAATAACATACATTTTGGCAATAATTCAAACATTTCATTGTTATAGATAAATAGCATCAAGAGTTTATGATGATTTCTTGAGAAGAATATGTCACTCTTAGAAATGATTATTTATAAAAGGATCTGGTACGACGCGTTCCATTTCGACCTTGGCCCCCACCCCCCTGGTGTATAAGAAGTCATCATAAACTCTTGATAACATATACCAGATAAAATACTGCTGATCCCACCGTGTCCAAACATTTTCATTGCTACATTGTAGATAAAGCTACAGTGTTTCATGTCACGTTACTAACAGATTTAATAGCCATTAGGTGGATAGAAGTGGTTGCAATTATACACAATTTGGGAACTGAATGCTTCACTCAAAATTTCTTCATTTCTTGTTCCACCAGCTTCTCCAGTACAATAATATATATTGAGTTAGACTTTTTAACCATTGCAAATATCGGTAGAGCCATTTAATGATATAACCTACGTCATACTAAAAGTCATTACAATTCCGCGTTAGCCCAAGTTGTCTGATAACAAAAGCAACTATTGATGCATTAAATGTTATCACTATGTGGTCATAAATGCTGTAACTGCAAGCTGTGGTATGACATACCATGACAATTAAAATAAATGCAGGCAGTTGATTGAGCATTTGTATAGAGACAGTTTATACAATACAAAGCCTTAGTGAACAACTTATTTAAATAACCTTAGAGCAAAAGTAAGTTAGATAAACTTAGTGCCGTACCTAGCCTAGAAGTGGTGTGATGCAGAAATTGGGTTCTGTTTCAGCTTAGTGTAGCACGTCAGCAACTTAATCGCACAATGTCATTTAACCGAACTTAATGGAACATAGCGCAGCATCAACATTATTTTATTTGTCTCACCACGGTAACGTAATCATATATTAGCGTTATTATAACCTTGGCCTGAAATTTAACTAGTCTTCTGGTAGATACTAAGTCCGGTACAACGTTGAATATATCCTGAAACTAACTGTAACCAAACATTTTCAGTGTAACCATAATGAATGCCTTTGTCGGATCTTTGATGCCAATTTGTTTCTAAAAGATAGCAACGACTCATCGTCGCTTTAAATGGCAAAACCCGAGTAAAACCTTTAATTGAACCGAAAAAGGGCCATATCATGTGCTTGTAATAATATTAAGAATAAAAATGTATCTTATGCTATATTTCCAGACGCCATCAACTAGATGCTTGGCTAGGGCGGTGAGTTTTGAAATCTAGAACATCACAAGTAAAATTTGCTAAAGTATATGTGATTTTCAGCATTTCCGATTATCCGACACGGGAAGTGAAAACGCAGCAGCAAAAGGTATTTAGTCGTTTCATCGTATTCGTAAGTCCGCTACTATTACGTTGCAAACCCATAACGTGAGTAATACGGTTGCATAAAATGTGAATACGCTTACTTTTATTTTATTTCGCAGTCTGAAATAGCTATAAATCTATTCCACACTCTTTTGTATGTATAGATATTTTGAAAAAAATTGAAATTTGACTATGTTTATCATTTTATCTTTCAGCAGCGTCTAAGAGGGGTGATAATACATTGATTAAAAGTTCAAATTAATAAAATTAACAAGTTTGGCTTATATATAACCCAGAAACAATGTATCAAGAAACAAGCAATAAAATGGTATTCCTACAATTACGAAAATTTTACTTTTTCGTATTGTGTTTTAGCTCATAACTAAAAAATAATCGATATGACTAGAACTTTTACATGACAATGTGGTTTCTCTCAATTTTCGCAAGTTTAAATTATTAGAATATTTGAAATAGCCAATGTGTTTTCCTACACAATAACGCACCGAGGTATGGATTTGGTTTGATAGTGGAGCGAAAATAGGGTCTTAACCAAATGTGGTTTAACGTTTGTAAGAACCTAAGATTACCGTTCAACGGTTATAATTCTGATAACTGCTAGATACTTTTACATGACAATGTGGTTTCTCTCCCTTTTCGCAAGTTTAAATTATCAGATTATTTGAAATAACCGTTGCGCGTAGCCAATGTGTTGTCCTACGTAAAAACGCATTGAGGTATGGATTTGGTAGGATAGTGGAGCGAAAATAGGGTCATAACAAAATGTGGTTTAACGTTTGTAAGAACCTAAGATTACCGTTCAACGGTTATAATTCTGATAACTTCTAGATACTTTTACATGACAATGTGGTTTCTCTCCCTTTTCGCAAGTTTAAATTATCAGATTATTTGAAATAACCGTTGCGCGTAGCCAATGTGTTGTCCTACGTAATAACGCATTGAGGTATGGATTTGGTATGATAGTGGAGCGAAAATAGGGTCATAACAAAATGTGGTTTAACGTTTGTAAGAACCTAAGATTACGTTCAACGGTTATAATTCTGATAACTGCTAGATACCTTTACATGACAATATGCTTTCTCTCCCTTTTCGCAAGTTTAAATTATCAGATTATTTGAAATAACCGTTGCGCGTAGCCAATGTGTTGTCCTACGTAATAACGCACTGAGGTATCATGGATTTGGTTTGATAGGTGGAGCGAAAATAGGGTCATAACAAAATGTGGTTTAACGTTTTTAAGAACCTAAGATTACCGTTCAACGGTTATAATTCTGATAACTGCTAGATACTTTTACATGACAATGTGGTTTCTCTCCCTTTTCGCAAGTTTAAATTATCAGATTATTTGAAATAACCGTTGCGCGTAGCCAATGTGTTGTCCTATGTAATAACGCATTGAGGTATGGATTTGGTATGATAGTGGAGCGAAAATAGGGTCATAACAAAATGTGGTTTAACGTTTGTAAGAACCTAAGATTACCGTTCAACGGTTATAATTCTGATAACTGCTAGATACTTTTACATGACAATGTGGTTTCTCTCCCTTTTCGCAAGTTTAAATTATCAGATTATTTGAAATAACCGTTGCGCGTAGCCAATGTGTTGTCCTACGTAATAACGCATTGAGGTATGGATTTGGTATGATAGTGGAGCGAAAATAGGGTCATAACAAAATGTGGTTTAACGTTTGTAAGAACCTAGGATTACCGTTCAACGGTTACAATTCTGATAACTGCTAGATACATTTACATGACAATGTTGTTTCTCTCCCTTTTCGCAAGTTTAAATTATCAGAATATTTGAAATAACCGTTGCGCCTAGCCAATGTGTTGTCCTACGTAATAACGCACTGAGGTATCATGGATTTGGTATGATAGTGGAGCGAAAACAGGGTCATAACAAAATCTGGTTTAACGTTTGTAAGAACCTAGGATTACCGTTCAACGGTTACAATTCTGATAACTGCTAGATACATTTACATGACAATGTTGTTTCTCTCCCTTTTCGCAAGTTTAAATTATCAGAATATTTGAAATAACCGTTGCGCCTAGCCAATGTGTTGTCCTACGTAATAACGCATTGAGGTATGGATTTGGTATGATAGTGGAGCGAAAATAGGGTCATAACAAAATCTGGTTTAAAGTTTGTAAGAACCTAAGATTACCGTTCAACGGTTACAATTCTGATAACTGCTAGATACATTTACATGACAATGTTGTTTCTCTCCCTTTTCGCAAGTTTAAATTATCAGAATATTTGAAATAACCGTTGCGCCTAGCCAATGTGTTGTCCTACGTAATAACGCATTGAGGTATGGATTTGGTATGATAGTGGAGCGAAAATAGGGTCATAACAAAATCTGGTTTAAAGTTTGTAAGAACCTAGGATTACCGTTCAACGGTTACAATTCTGATAACTGCTAGATACATTTACATGACAATGTTGTTTCTCTCCCTTTTCGCAAGTTTAAATTATCAGAATATTTGAAATAACCGTTGCGCCTAGCCAATGTGTTGTCCTACGTAATAACGCATTGAGGTATGGATTTGGTATGATAGTGGAGCGAAAATAGGGTCATAACAAAATCTGGTTTAAAGTTTGTAAGAACCTAAGATTACCGTTCAACGGTTACAATTCTGATAACTGCTAGATACATTTACATGACAATGTTGTTTCTCTCCCTTTTCGCAAGTTTAAATTATCAGAATATTTGAAATAACCGTTGCGCCTAGCCAATGTGTTGTCCTACGTAATAACGCATTGAGGTATGGATTTGGTAGGATAGTGGAGCGAAAATAGGGTCATAACAAAATCTGGTTTAACGTTTGTAAGAACCTAGGATTACCGTTCAACGGTTACAATTCTGATAACTGCTAGATACTTTTTCAATAAATGAATGCAGGATATTGTTTGTGTAAATGTATTTCATAGTCATTATCTCCACAAGTGATATTTATCTATACAAGTTTAAATGACAAACATAATATGCCTTCACAATTTAGTAAACGCGAAATGTGTTTCAAACTGCAGTTTCTAATGAGGATTTTATGTATGTTTTCCATTTAGTTGTAAGCCTGTAAGAAATCACATTTTTTACTTTAGATAGATTGATTTCAATAGTAAATTAGCTTCCATTTATGTCAAAAACGTCTATTATATTTCGTTTAACGAAGACAAATTAAAGAGGTTAAAATCCACCAAATTTAACAAAATATTTGACGAGAAAAATACTGCTCAAATTGGGTTGAATAGCTACATTTATAGAAAATTTGGTGTAGCAAAATCAAGCCAGGGCTGATTTTCTGATTTTCTGTGAAAAGGCTATGTCCTCTTAAGGATAATGAAAAATATCTCAAATTGCATATTTAGTTACTGCCAGCACGTGGTTCTGTTCCACGCAGCATGTGCTTTTATATTCTATTAATGTTGGTTATGTAGCAGCTATGAAAAGCAACAGTGAGTTATTGCTTACCAAAAATTAGCTCTAACGTTTCAGGTGAATATTGTGAGAGACAGACACAGTTTACATGTTGTTTTTCTATTGAGAAATGTGTCACTGCTGTTGCAATGTCTGCTTTTTATACTGGATCCAAACGGACACCTCACTATAAAAGCCAAATAGGCCACAAAACACCTAAGCTAAAAGTAATGCCTCTATCAAAAGTTTTTTTTAATGTCGATTGTCCAGTTTTAGTTTGCATATAATATGACAATATATAGTGCCAGTTCATCTATCGTACCTGGTGCTTCTGCACATGGCCTTTTAAAATAGGCTTTAATGACAGGTATTTATTAGATATAAAGCAGGCGAAATACGCAAAACAATAATACATTTATCAAATTAGTTGTAATAATACTTTGAATTTGAGCTATTTGTATCTCGATCAATTCTCAGTTCACTTAATTACATAAATAAAACTATTTTGCAGTTATTTACAATATGTCAATCTCTTGATCAGCGGTTGTTTTAGGTTTAATCTACAGTTAGTCATGCTACAACAATATGTGCTACTATTAACCCTTTCAGGCATGTGGTGCCTCAAAGCTAACTAATTATCTTTCGAGGTAGTAAGGTAACACAGTATCCAGTGCACGGCGCGTTTGACTGTGTGTTGTTACTCGCTTTAGGTGTGTGCAGCCTTAAAGATCAGAGCAACAGCTCTTTATAGCTGAGTGGTTAGTCTTAGCCAAACTACTATATTCGATAGGTCACGCCGGCAAATGTTTGTTCAACGCCACTCGAAATATACACATTCCACTCAATGTGGTAACCGGTTAAACAAAAACATCGTTGATCGTAATTTTAAACAAATATATTACGTCGATGGAAGCGTCAAAACAACTTCGATTTTAATATAGTTTGTCTACTTTAAGAAGGTTTCGGTACTTTAAGAACCATGTTTTAAAAGCCTTTAACGCCCGAATAACATTATCCATCGTGCAATGTTTGGCAAACTCAAGCTACCGTGAAAAAGAATCCGAGCCGTAGGGATACTATTGGCGTAGCAAACCCAACCAACTAAGTATTTGGGAGCTGTTGCTTGATTAGTTAAAACAATCTAGTAACAAAGAACGTGCAAACATACGCTAAATTCAGTTAACACAAAGCGTCTCAATATGGACCGTTGAGGACTGGCAGCGATTGACGCTAAATTGATTGAGAAAGTGTGTTATTTTTTCGTATAAACAACTAATCACCGAATGAACGGTATATAACGATAAAACTGTTAATAAAACGGTAAAACAGAAGTTCTTAAAATTAAAATTTTCAGAAAAATTCAATTTGTTCGTATAGCGAACATATAATAATACATAATAAAGACATATTTCCATAGGTGGATCCAGCACTGGGGCGGGGGCACAGTCATACCAAAAAAGAAATATGCGGAGCAAATTAAAAAATAGGTAAGGGCGAGATTTTGGGGATTTTAGAATATGGTGGAAACTGATCTTAAAATCACCAAAATCACAATTCTACCAAAGGGCACGCCCGAGTATTCGTGCAACGTGATTCGGCTACATAATTCACGTGTATTGTTTTGCTCATGTAAAATAAACTGTTTCATCTAATATTTTATCGCTTTCATCACACTCCGCCCGCTTCAGTTGGATGTGTACAGGCCGTCCTCGTATGATTAAAGAATAATTGTGCAGTTCAAATGATAACACCCAAAAGTTCTACTTGTTCTAAGCGTGATGCAATGGTTTGGTGTACCTTTAATCGTTAAAATATGATAACGCCTAAGCGTGATGCCAGCCTACGGCAATGGTTTGGTGTACCTTTAATCGTTAAAATATGATAACACCCAAAAGTTCTACTTGTTCTAAGCGTGATGCCAGCCTAGGGCAATGGTTTGGTGTACATTTAATCGTTAAAATATGATAACACTCAAAAGTTCTACTTGTTCTAAGCGTGATGCCAGCCTAGGGCAATGGTTTGGTGTACCTTTAATCGTTAAAATATGATAACACCCAAAATTTAATTTCTACTTGTTCTAAGCGTGATGCAAGCCCAGGGCAATGGTTTGGTGTACCTTTAATCGTTAAAATAAGATAACACCCAAAAGTTCTACTTGTTCTAAGCGTGATGCCGGCCTAGGGCAATGGTTTGGTGTACCTTTAATCGTTAAAATATGATAACACCCAAAAGTTCTACTTGTTCTAAGCGTGATGCCAGCCTAGGGCAATGGTTTGGTGTACATTTAATCGTTAAAATATGATAACACCCAAAAGTTCTACTTGTTCTAAGCGTGATGCCACCCTAGGGCAATGGTTTGGTGTACATTTAATCGTTAAAATATGATAACACCCAAAAGTTCTACTTGTTTTAAGCGTGATGCCACCCTAGGGCAATGGTTTGGTGTACCTTTAATCGTTAAAATATGATAACACTCAAAAGTTCTACTTGTTCTAAGCGTGATGCCACCCTAGGGCAATGGTTTGGTGTACATTTAATCGTTAAAATATGATAACACCCAAAAGTTCTACTTGTTCTAAGCGTGATGCCACCCTAGGGCAATGGTTTGGTGTACCTTTAATCGTTAAAATATGATAACACCCAAAAGTTCTACTTGTTCTAAGCGTGATGCCAGCCTAGGGCAATGGTTTGGTGTACATTTAATCGTTAAAATATGATAACACCCAAAAGTTATACTTGTTCTAAGCGTGATGCCACCCTAGGGCAATGGTTTGGTGTACCTTTAATCGTTAAAATATGATAACACTCAAAAGTTCTACTTGTTCTAAGCGTGATGCCAGCCTAGGGCAATGGTTTGGTGTACCTTTAATCGTTAAAATATGATAACACCCAAAATTTAATTTCTACTTGTTCTAAGCGTGATGCAAGCCCAGGGCAATGGTTTGGCGTACCTTTAATCGTTAAAATATGATAACACCCAAAAGTTCTACTTGTTCTAAGCGTGATGCCGGCCTAGGGCAATGGTTTGGTGTACCTTTAATCGTTAAAATATGATAACACCCAAAAGTGCTACTTGTCCTAAGCGTGATGCCAGCCTAGGGCAATGGTTTGGTGTACCTTTAATTGTTAAAATACCTCATAGAATCCTTTAAAATTGTTGTTAAACGAATAGTTGTGCTCCCGGATGGCTATGGGGCATCGAGTATATGTGCTCCCGGATGGCTATGGGACATGTAGTATATGTGCTCCCGGATGGCTATGGGGCATCGATTAAATTACTAACACGAAGCATGTTTCTTCTGCTTTTGGGATTAGGCACCCGGTGTGCGTTTGCAATTCGTTTATAGTTAGTAATGATATTTTGCTGTATGACCTTGCTACCTGCATACCAAGGTGGACCCGGAGACGCCATGTAACACATTTTATCAGTCAGGGATCGAACTTTTCGGGTGTTTTTTGAGCTAAGACCAATGTCGATGGGAATGCGGCACTAGTCTTCAAAAATAACATTAGTTCCTTTTAGCATCCCAATGAGTCTCAGCGACAACGATTTAATGCGGAGGTGGACATTTGAAAAGTGAGGTCATGATCTCGTGTTGACCTATGGTGCGCCAGTGACTCCAGGCTTAGTCGTTGTTGCACAGAGTATCAGTAACTTACCGAGAGGAATTCAAGCAATGCATACGATCGCTGGCATGGAGCGAAGCAACAGTTCCTGAAGCGTTCCATGAATCTTATGGTTAAGCATCTGCGAGTCTTAAAATGGACCGTTCGGCCATATTATTGAGCGAGAAACGGAATGGTTGGTCAGAGCAATCAATTCATATTCGTACATTAAAATTAACAAAACTGACCAATTTATTCTGGAATGGAATGCTTACGCTAGCGTCATGAGAAAAGACAATTGGTACGCTCATGTTTCGGCCTCGTTTATCGGAACCTGACACTCTTGCATATATTAGTGATTCACAAGTCATTCGATTATTAATAACATTTATCGTTAAATATGTTATGACTCGGTGTATTTTGTTTCCTTTTGATCGCAAATACAGGAAACATGTAAATATCTGCGGCGTTCTGTTGTACAGACACGCAATAACCAGACGGGACAGGAATACTGTGAAATCCCGGGAAATATAATTATTGAAGAAATAGAGTAACTTAATCCAACTCTTAGTACCTACCACAAAAGATTGCAACTACCGATGACTGATCCCGCCGCAGCCAAATTGGGGAGACTGCAGCTACTACATTACCCCCGGCCTGAATGACCATGTCGGTGCGCATCGGCGTCCGCATCCGAACTTACTTTTAGAACCTGGCGGCCAGTATCGAAGACCGGTTACGGGTTTCCGTGCTATTCCTATCATTAGCTTGACAAACGCCACCATCACACCTACATGGCTCTGACGACATCGTTCGAACCAGGACCAAGCATACGAGTTAAAATATTTTTATTTTACTGCTATTTTCCTGCGTTGCCGTTCAAATTATTCCAGGCATCTGTGAGTCAAGAAAATTAACAGTGTTAGAAAATATAATCGTCAAGGAAAACAAACAAATATATAAATAAAAAAGTACTATTATTTACAATATGACCGCCTATTAGAGTCCCCGTTGTGCGTTTAAACTATCGTCGGGTTTGGCGTTCGTGGCTGAGGCAGGTATGCGCCCCTGAGTTCAGTGTCATCGATGCCAGTTGGAGTTAGACAAGACGAGATACGTGCGCGAGCCGAAACGTCAATCTTACCGATGTTGGCACTTACTGAGTACGCGTATACATGTGTTAAAATTTTAAAATATTAGCCTCTCCAGTATTGGAATCATCGGCTACAGCTCAGCGTCCCTCTTACTAAAATAAAGTATCAACTCCATGCATGTTCAACAGCGACGCTAGCGTATGCCTAAGCATGGAATACCATCACTACTACCATTCAAGATCCATGAGAACGTCCGTGTATCTGGAACATCAAGCCAAAAGGTTTGAGCCCTTGACTTCACACCCCTAAGCTCTCGTAAGATCAAAATGCCGGATTGATTCGTTTCCATTGCCAACACACACAAGTAAAATAGTATAACGGAAACGTGAGTAAGTCAGTAGCTAGGGTTCAGACTTATTGGGACACTAAGAAATGATAGAAAAGTGGGTCTGCCTTAGTTCCTGTGAGCAGCCTTAAGAAGTGACCGTCCTTCGGAGGACTTTTGTACCACTAGAGCGTGGGCCATTACAGGCGCCAGGCCGAACACCCAGATATGCCCGTCTGCGTCCTGCTAAGCTAACATGTTTCCTTAGATCAACCTTTACCTTGACCTGGGAGTCTGGGAAGCCGGGATAGCAAGGGCACCATAACAGGTTAATATGGTGCAGCTGGGTTTCCTCAGAGCTATAACTACTCCTAGTACATAGAAGCCTAAAGATTTCAGCAACAAACGCCACCCCATCCTGTCGGAAAAATTTCTGACCCGTTAGATATTTCGGGTTTAAGGCACAGCATATTTCATAATAATTGTCGACAATTTTAACCAAACACAATAATTTGAAAGCAATTTACACTAAACATAATTTTAGATGAAAGTAGCTTATTGAACAGATCACATGTGTAACGAGAAAACGAATGAACCATTAACTCTTTGCGTATATACATCGACTCAATAAAAATACAAACCAACGGCCGTTTTTGTTTGTGGATCTTTAATATTAAAAACCCGGTAACGACACAATGATTGTGGTAAAACGATACTCAAATTGTCTATCATCACATTTACCAATCTCAAAAATTGTACGTAGCTGGAGAAAACTGGTTGAAAGCCAGGATTCGAATACAATTATTACATTGCGTATACGTATTGTATATGCGAACACATATACACTGATATATATGTGGATATAAATAGATGGACTGAAAATACAAATATGCGAAGACATTACATAGGCTGGGATTATTTGTAACCCACAAGTTTGGTGATTTTCATACGATTTTGAAATTAGGAAGGATTTTGCGGTCACCGGTCGAAATTCGCTGAAATCTAAGATGTGATAACAATCCAAATATATGGTCTTAAAGTTGGGAGTGCCTGAAAGAGGGGACACAATTATATGCAAAACGCGTAAAATTAAAGATGTAGCTATTTTCAGTAAAGTTGTTTTACTCGCCTTACGAAATTTAGCTATTATCGAAATTCCCTGAAATCTAAGATGTGATAACAATCCAAATATATGGTCTTAAACTTGGGAGTGCCTGAAAAAGTTGATACAATTATATGCAAAACGCGTAAAATTAAAGATGTAGCTATTTTCAGTAAAGTTGTTTTACTCGCCTTACGAAATTTAGCTATTATAGAAATTCTCTGAAATCTAAGATGTGATAACAATCCAAATATATGGTCTTGAACTTGGGAGTGCCTGAAAAAGGTGACACAATTATATGCAAAACGCGTAAAATTAAAGATGTAGCTATTTTCAGTAAAGTTGTTTTACTCGCCTTACGAAATTTAGCTATTATCGAAATTCCCTGAAATCTAAGATGTGATAACAATCCAAATATATGGTCTTAAACTTGGTAGTGCCTGAAAAAGGTGACACAATTATATGCAAAACGCGTAAAATTAAAGATGTAGCTATTTTCAGTAAAGCTGTTTTAGTCGCCTTACGAAATTTAGCTATTATCACACATTGCGTTAAAACTTAGTTCAGTTGCAATTTGCAAAATTAGCCTAATTTTATGTCTTGTATGATAACGGCAAAAATATGTTTTTCATGTCGTTATGCCATACTGCCAAAAGTCCGTCGGATTAAGAGAGGGTACATCGTTCCGGAGGATGGAGGGGTGCCGGGCGGGCGGGGTGCAAAGGCCAGTGGGCAGCAAAAAATTTTCCTTAGTCTCATTTTTTATTAAAGTATATATTGTAAAGTTTAGCTTAAAACCTTGCTTAACGTTATAAGACATAATATATCAAATCTGATCTAATTTGCCAAAGATAAGACCGTATAATATATTTAGTTATATATTTAAGCTCAAACGCATTGTACCGTTTGATAAATTGTGTCATATGTATCTCTAAACATTCCTATAACATGTGGAACTAAGTTATATACAGCAAATAAGAGTCATGAGAGCAATAGCCTTCCAGCAATATACAACCATATACATGTATACATTATATAACATATATGCGTGGCCAAGGGGGCCACAGAGGGCCGTGCTCCCCAGTTTGACTCGGTGCCCCCAGTTCGAATTTTGAAAAATTCTGAACACAGCTAACTTGTGCCGCTTCAGAAAGCCTTTGTGCCCCCAAGTTCGGATTTTGTGGCTACGCCCCTGTATATAAACATAGGGATGGCAGGTAAGGTTCCCACCTCATGTTATTGGTTCTTGGCAATTAGTACAATCGTCCTCCGGCCTGACTTTGTTGCTTACGACAAATTATTTTACCACAGGGAGCAACTTCCCCTACCCCCATTACAATTTTCCGAATTCAACACTGGCTATAATATATTATATCATTTCTTAATTAATATATGTATAGCTGCAGTTAGCGTTAATTTGCTAAGCATCTATATTAAATAGTTATTATTACGACGGCGCCTCAGGAATGTTTAAGACAGTAAGTGCGTGCGAAGTGACGATGGTGGAATTAATTTTCATGCAACTGAACAAACATGCCGAAGGCATTTGTTGAAACATTTTCCAAAGTGTTTAGATAGCAAATGTTTTGTTTTATTTTTAACCCTTTTGTTGCCAGAATTGAATTAACCAACCAGTTCAAATCGATATAAATATGTAATAACTAAATAATAAGTCAAATAATACATTTTTAGAAATTGTCACGTTTCTGTGGTTTTGCCATAAAGCTATTTATTTTAGTTATACTCGGCGTTGCAAAGTTCTGTTGTTGACAACATGAATTATCAAACTTGTGCAACAAAGAAGATACAAGTAGGTCCATCGAGTAGAGTTGTTTTAGGTTCATTGACTATCGACCCGGCTCAAGGCAAGTTCCTTTTACAGGTAATGTAAAATTTCAACCTAAATTTGAATCATATATTGTACTATACAGCCAATAGCTTGTCGACGAAGCAATGATTACAATTTTGAAATAATTGATAAGATGAGGTCAATGATTTCCATCCGATTATTAATATATAACCAAGAGTTGATGATTATCGACTTTATTGAAAACTGTGCCACTTTTTATCTTTTCTTTACTATCACACGCAGAAAGTCGCGCTTCGCCCTTATCCCTATCTCCAGGTTTATGACCGACAAATTGGGTCATAAACATGACTAGCCCATCTATGTTCGTGGACAACCACATCCAGACCCTACAGGTTCTTGAACCAGCAAGCTATAAGAAACGCATATCCACGGATGTCTGTTTTAGTCACCATCCCATTTACATGGATCATTTTTCATTTTTCAAAAAAATTTAGAAAAATCAGAAAGTGGTCCATAAACCCGAGAAGAGTGAATTACTGGTCTATGAACATGGGTTGGGTGTAATTTAGTGGCTCATGAACCGGTGGCCTCAATTTAACAATCGACATGCGTATCTTTTATATCAATTTAACAATCGACATGTACGAATTTATTGGTCCAGGAACATGGATGGGATTGAAATGTGGTGGTCCAAGAACGTGGTGTATCTAGATGCGCTTGTCTATGAACATGGCTGGCGTAGCCGTACTTATAAGGTAGGGGAGAAAACGACTTCGAGGCACTTCCGGCGACAATATGGGAAAGTTGAAAGTATCACTCCTTCAGTAGGGTCGACTCTTGATATAACAATCGAAATTATTTTCTGGCTTCAATTTAATGCCATAACCGAAATTTATTATCTAGCGAACTGCGTTTAAATTATTGCCGGTATAAGCGACCGATAATTGATATTGAAAATTGGTGTGTGTCACAAATAGGACAACGAAAGTAAATGTTCTCTAAAATCATTAAGAATAAGTTAATGCGTCGTTGGCAGAGAAATGTGTGCGCCTACTATACATCGTCTGCATATACACACGCGCGTATGAAAACGATAAATTCGAAAGTATGTAACTACCTTCGTGAGTTGTTACGCAAATCAGGTTGTGCGTAACAACATTCGTACGTTGTTACGCATAAGCACTTGTATGTAACAACATTGCTAATGCAAGCTTTTGTATATGCTAGCACCTGCATCACAGATATAGCTATAAATTCTGTTCATTGCCAAGCAAGTGAAATTTTTCGTATATACTGAAAAGAACCTTATTCCGATAATAAACAGCTTTACCTTAATGTTTTCTGCAAGCTGGCTTCAAAAGTTCGCACAGGTGATACTTTGATTCGCTGCCTTTGCTCAGCCAGCGACCAGACTTATTTCTTTTATTTGTAAATCATACTTTTTTGAATCAAGGTTTTGAACATATCCTGTTATCAACCGCTTATCAGCGTGTCACGAGAAATTACTCTACGGATGCTTAGATAACTAATTATATTGATTCGATAAAGATTTAATTATCTCTTTTCGCATTATGTTACTTACAATTTAGTACATTGTAATAATTTCAATTCAATGCTCCATTAAACAATTTACCCTGAAATGCAGTGTTTCCTGCTGTAAAAAGCTAGTGATGTGCTTTTTTCGGATGTTTCGGCAGGCCGGAAATTAAAATAAATACTCCAGCTCGTTACCTACTGCGCAAGATATTTAACCAACAATGACCAAATCCGCAACCAACAGAGAGAATTGAATAATGTTCGCTGCCCATGTAAATTGTGTTCTCAAACAGTCTCCTTCGGTCATTGTACTTAAAAAATACCAAACGCCGTGTAAATTCATCAATTCTGCCCATAGAAACCCAGTTCTTATACGGCCCAACATTTATTGTTGATTACATATATCGAGGCATCTTACGATTTATGGATGTCAGGACGCTTGATTGAAAATCGACATGGATCTTGACATTCCATTTTCCATAACCAACGCTGAAATCGCATATGAACTATTTTAGCTCTATGAAAATGGAACTAGGAACAAAAGGTATTGTTTCTGAATCGACATGGTACGCAATAGGCTGGTAGCACTCTAAGCATTTTGTATAAAGTATAATTACCTACATACATATAGCGTTGTGATTATATGCTTAATCGGTTAGGGAACCGTCGTACAATTGAAGGTTCTTTTTGTGCGATGTTTGTGAACGGTTGAAACAAATGTGGCAATCAATTTGCTATATATGGCTGCCAACGGACTTCAACATTGGCTTGGTTATTTGAGAGGTGAGGAAAACATGGCAGTAATATGCAAAGCGTTAAAGGTGAGACACCAAACCAAGTGTGACGGTTTTGGCTAAACTTAATTTCAGTGGATTGCTCACAATTAGTAATCTGTGAGATTAGCACGTCTATTTCAAATTAAAGTAAGTATACGTCTAAGCCTTATCCTAAGGTGAAGTCGCAATATGTAGCATTTAAGCCTAAGTCGACCACTCCGTTGCCCCACCCCCCGCTCAAAGCTGTTTTTTTTCTAACGACGACGTTCAGCACCTAGAGGTGACATTGGCAGACACATCTGAATAAGATCTTGAGCGTTTAGCGACAATATTTCTTCAGTGTTTGGGTGATTTCTTTGTTGCTTATAATTATCTTCGGTGCTGCACGCACTTTTGAGTGAAACCAGCATATATATGCTTCTAACTCTCACTTTCATAAACTATACTTCCTCCCCCTAAGTTGCGTTATGTGAGAGTGCGTCCATACAATAACGAACCGAAAAAGAAATAATTAAATTTAATAAAAAAATATTTGTAAACAATGTTAAACCTTGATTACGTAGGTAATCTTAGCAGTCTCTGAGAAAGTTTTATTTTCCGTGTTTTAATATTTTTATATTGACAAAGTTTTATGCGTTGTTGGGCACTGGTCGTTCGTGATGTTTTGACACTGTTATTCAAATGGAAGCCCTGAATTGAAAAGAGTTGCATATCCTGCACCAATAGTCCATAACACATCGCTGAAGCCATATGCCTCCTGATGGTTTTAGTTTGACAAGCTGTGTCTTGTGTTTCAAATGTTTTTTGATTCCGTGGCTTTGATGCATAGACAAACTACTAAGTAGTTAAATTTCAATAAAGCCAGGCGATTTACAAGTCCGTAGCCAAAGCCACAAAGGTGGTCTGGCTGGAGAAATTTCAAGGGGTATATATTCTTCTTGTTTGTAAAAGTGTCATCTATTGAGCTGCATCTGTTCTGCGAATATTGCAAAAATGCCGCAAATTTGTTATAACTATGTGATTCAGTCCTTTAGCCTTTATTACTGTTTAGGTTATTCTTAGGTTTCCTTCGATAAACCAAAACCACAATGTAAAAGTATGATCGAGAATAACAGGAAGAAATTAAACACTATTAGCGTCAGCAGTAGCTTTCATTATGTATCTATGAGTGATCAATTTAATAAATGTCATTGCCAAGCGGATAAATAAATTATACACGTTGATATCACTTGCAATACTTGTATTTCGTTAGATTTTTGTAGACAGCGAAACTACATCGTCGGTGACATTCACAAAGTCGTAGAAAGCCACTCAAAGGTGAAGCAGCAGCTACCGGAAACTTCGGAATACAGACATGCGGCAACTTGTTTTTCTCGAAAAATCGGCTGGGGTGTTCCCCGCCCTCTCCCCTCACCCGTGCGCAGTGTCTCTGGACACACAAGTTTAGAATTTACAGACATGAGGTGTAGCTTAAACCATACGTTCATCGGATATATGTTTTGAAATTTTGCTACCCACTCGTGAGCCGAACGTAATGCTTTTCTTTACCTCTGCAAATAACAAATAGGATTGTACATAAAGGCACACTGTGGCTTTAAAGACTTCTATGTACGTTCAACACAAAATGGTTAGTGCCAAAACTGGACGCAAAATATACAAACCAAGCGTGGTATATAAATTTGTACGCAGCCATAAACGTTAAATCGCAACATTGTATTGAAATAAATATAGTTTAAAAATGTGCCAAAGTTTTCGCTAATTTTATCCAGTTTTCTTTGAACCACTTAAATAAAGCTGCAAATTCACTAGTACTGCTTCGAAATATGGTGGTTATAGGTCGTTCAGCTTTTGGCACCAAGCTAAGGGACCTGCATTAAAATTTTCAAGCTGATATGCATTTTCGTGATTCTGGTGTAAAAATATGGTTCGTTGAAATATGGTGGTTATATGCTCGCTCTCCCACCTTTTGGCACTAAGCTTAGGGACCTGCATTAAAATTTTCAAGCTGATATGCATTTTCGTGATTCTGGTGTAAAAATATGGTTCGTTGAAATATGGTGGTTATAGGTCGTTCGACTTTTGGCATCAAGCTAAGGGACCTGCATTAAAATTTTCTAGCTGATATGCATTTTCGTGATTCTGGTGTAAAAATATGGTTAGTTGAAATATGGTGGTTATAGGTCGTTCAGCTTTTGGCACTAAGGTAAGGGACCTGCACTAAAATTTTCTAGCTGATATGCATTTTCGTGATTCTGGTGTAAAAATATGGCTAGTTGAAATATGGTGGTTATAGGTCGTTCAACTTTTGGCACCAAGCTAAGGGACCTGCATTAAAATTTTCTAGCTGATATGCATTTTCGTGATTCTGGTGTAAAAATATGGTTAGTTGAAATATGGTGGTTATAGGTCGTTCAACTTTTGGCATCAAGCTAAGGGACCTGCATTAAAATTTTCTAGCTGATATGCATTTTCGTGATCCTGGTGTAAAAATATGGTTCGTTGAAATATGGTGGTTATAGGTCGTTTAACTTTTGGCCCAAGCTAAGGGACCTGCCCTAAAATTTTCTAGCTGATATGAATTTTCGTGATCCTGGTGTAAAAATATGGTTAGTTGAAATATGGTGGTTATAGGTCGTTCAACTTTTGGCATCAAGCTAAGGGACCTGCACTAAAATTTTCTAGCTGATATGCATTTTCGTGATCCTGG
>JASANE010010860.1:0-13468 GCA_030248225.1 Trileptium ribeirensis
GTAAGACAAATCAATGATGAACGCCCCCTCTTTCCTCCATGTTTTTATGGCTTCTTACTCTTGAGTTAGGGCTGTCCAATTTTCCTGAGCGGACCACGGTAAAATTTTACCATGAAACCATAGGGACTTGCATTTTTCCTTGTTTCTGCTCGTATGTTTTATGGTTTCCAAATTTTCAGCTTAGTGCACTGTTCAACACTTTCATGCCGCTGCTTGAGTGCGGACTGACTTTGCAGGTAGGGACAGGGGACTAGCCTCTGTCGGGCTTTCGGAAGCCCCAAAAATTCAGTTATAAGCGGAGCTAAGAAAATTTGGGGAAATATAAAAGACTAAACAAATTTTAAGAACATTAAGCTGAGCGTAAGGTGTTTTGCTTTCTGATTGTAATGATTACTGCGTACAAACGTGTATTTGCCTCAATTTTCCTGTTTGGTTGTACCCTATGAAGAGCTCATTACTAACATTGTAGGGATCAACCTCGGACGGCCGAAGTCCACGACAGCCCCTATGATACCACAGCCTAGGCTCTTAGTAATCGATACTGCTTCAAAATGTTCACTTCAAAATCGCCCCGGCCAGACTACTAAAAAATTACTAAAGTTCAGTACCACGTACACACGTGGTTCATGCAGCACGTAGGAAACCACAGCTACCTAAAACAAACCAGCAGCACGGCTAGATGCCTCAGTCGACCGCCGAACACGTTTTCAAAGGAACGTTAAGGTGCTAGGTTTAAAATGAAATCACAAGACCCACTTAGTAGCAAAGACAAAACCCCGACCTCTCGCGAATCGTTTTGCCTCAGACCGAGCAAGTGCAAAACCCCGTTTTCTTTTTGGAGCGACTCGATCGCTGAGTTTAAGCAATTTTCTATTTTATCACGGGTTGCCCGTTAGGCTGTGTCCTATGTATGCCCTCGCTTCGATTTTTGTTGTTTTACTCTCTCTCCTTTTTCATTTTTCCTTGTTGAGTTTCGATCCTGCACGGAGGATTCAAGTCCGCTGCAGATCTTTTAGCACTAACCACTCGACTATCGAGTTCCGAGAAATTTCATTAAAATTTTAATGATAACTCAACTGTACGTTTTCGACAGTACAGTTGAGACACTGTACACTTTCGATGCGTGCAGTGTACTAGGACACTAAAGCGAGCACGATAAAGAGAGGACGGCAAAGCAAAGAAAAAGCGACAAGGGAGACGAAAGAAAGAACAGAGACCAAACAAGGAAAAGAAAGGACGGAACCAACCAAAACAAACCCCAAAAGTAAAGTACCAACCCACCCCAGGCGAAACCGAGCCCCAGTTGTGGGACGGGCATGATCACCCGTTAGAACAGTGAAAAGTGCGGCCTCAGTCGCCTAGGAAATCGCCAGAATTAACAACTGCCCGTGCCTCTTATCCATTTAAGCGGCCGAAATGGTAACCAGGGGCGACCCTTCAAAATATTAGAACTCTGTCCCCTGCCGACATAACGCAGTTCAAGTGATGCTTCGCCACCAAAATCAACCGCATTGCTACCAGCCTACCGGTTATAGACCATTAGGACTCAGGATAATCGAACTCCCGGCTGGACTTCTCAAATTACGGAGACAACGGCTATAGGAGAATTAGAGAAAAACCTGGCTGCGGAACGGAATGCACAAGTGACCTGATAGGGACGCTAGGCTGCAAGTGTAGGACGGGAAATGCACGCGGACCGCATTTTATCTTCGGACCGAGATATAGGCGACTCGTTGGTTGAACCGTAATTGGTAGTTTGTACTCATTGACATTTATAAGTAATCAGTTGCCTGGACAATGTTATGCTTTGTACCATATTCGATTTTATTAATACAATTGAGTTTTATTCTGTGCTGTAGGCCCGTGCTTTCTCCGTGCCCGAATTCATGCCCTGTCATTGCTATGCCGAAACCCCTCCCTTCCCCGCATAGCTCGAATTGCATGTATTGCCGCGCGTTGTTGACAGCGAACTTCGAAGCACGCCGAAACACATGGCCCGAGCCGTCGGTTGCCGTCGGCGATGAACTCCTCGGCCATAGATTTCGGTCCGGCCTTGCCGGGAACGCCTTCGCTCGCGCCTTCTCCTTCTCTTTCGCGTTAGATACGGGGATGAATACTCGGACGGGTAGATTATTACTGTCATCGGTTGTATTTACATGTGTACCTTGCCTGATGCCCATTGTTAACTGACCTTGTACATAATTTTGAATAAATTCTTGAAAATCAATTGACGCGTCCCGTGTTGTTGAACTCTTAGCGTGATAACGGCGTCCAATTGGACAGACCGACCCTTCGTGCCACGGCTTGCGGACGCAAATACCCCAAGCCCTGACACGAGCGGTCGGCCGCCAAGACTGAACTGTTTGTGTAATGGTACTACGGCGAGAATGGTCCACCAAATTACTTAGCAAATTTACTGACTTAATAGTCACGCTGACACGAAAGGTAAAAGTTTATTCGGAAAACTCTATCACTAGGCATCAACATAATCAAAATTACCACATTACAAAATAGATAATCCGACGTTAAACTCTCGGGGACTGTCGGAACCCTGTGAGGGCCACATGGCTACAACGGACAAAGTGTTCGGCTAAGGATAACTCAGCAGAACCCAAAATTTACACAGCAAAACTAAACTTATCACGCATTTCACTTTAGTTTACGCTAGAAAAATCAACTTCCGGTAGATTAGGACAGGGAATATTGGCTTGACATTTTATGACCTGTGAGCAGGTTTCGGTGTCAACCTCCCTGGGGGACCTCTGCAATCATACCGAGATACTAGACACGTGCGCAACCAATCGGGCGGGGTCCGAACACACCCCGTGAAGCGAGCCTGCGGCCTGCTAAGCTCCGTAACTTCTTGGGTCTGACCAAGGAAAGTGGCTAAGAAAGAAAACTTAGGGTCCGCCCTTGAGGTTATGATAGCCGGGGTCGTACGGGCATGGTGTTAGGAAGTTGCGCCATGCAGCTGCGTCACCGTTATTACATCGTTGGGGGCCACGCCGTGAGGCGTTCAAATTTTCGTTCAACCCCAGAAGATGAGTCTGAACTTTTACATTCAATCCATACGCCGTGAAGCGTGCATTAGGCTGGCGATCGTCGCTAGGGCGACCGTGTGTAACCATTTTGGGACTTTTACATGGTTTGCACTCTGGATGCCAACTATTGGTAGGCCTAAATTTTTACATTTTCATGGACCTCTCGCAGTCAGGACATGTCAGGACGGGAGCTTGTGCTTTCTGAGGTTGGTTCATATTTGTATCTGGACTATTATAATGCTGGTGCACTTTGTTTATTATGCCTTCTAATACATGCTTACTCATTTGTGTCTCGTTGAATTCGGCGTTCTGTGGACCCGCATGCTTTTCTGACCGATAGTGCGGCCCGTAGTCTCACTGCGCGTGCTGTCACCCATCTATACATGGGCCGGCGGGCATTGTTTCAGGAATCAATTGCTTGTGTTGTGATTAACCTGCCTAACTAACTAACTAGCTTTAACTGATATCAGAGTATACTAATTTGCCATTTGTAATTGCTGTTGGAGCTCGTCTACTTCGTACCGGTATTACGCCAATTGACTTATCCGGACGCACAATCTCCGTTACGACGTTTGACTAATTGACGTTTGGCACATCATTAGTGTACTCCAGTATACGGGCATTTTGGACGCTGTAACGTACAAGCTCTTTGACTATCATTTGTGTGGATTAATTGACTTAGCCGACTGTATTCGTTGGTGATCCGTGACATTGCTACATCGAATAAGCCGGAGTGCGTAATATTATTGTGTGGACGTCAACGTATCTCGGTAACCGCCGCTCAACCACGTCGCTAGATCCGCCGGTGCCGCCAACCGTTCGCTTCAGCCGTTCAGTGGATTCTCGCGCGTCGTTCTCTTGGGACATTAGCAATCGGACAATTAATTGTAAGCGTGCTGGGTCGGCCTTTGGACATTCCAGTGAAGAAACAGTTGAAGGATAACGAGTGGACACTGTAAATACTATCTTATTTTGCGCTAATTTTATAAATTTTTGTGTGTTTTGTGTAGTAGTCTAGTTTTTGTAACGTTACACTTTCGATTAGTGCTTGGTACTTTTTGCGATTGTCGAGTGCAATAGTTGGTGCTGTTTCTATCAACCTGTCGGTCCGTATTGTTTACTGGTTTGCTTATTGGGGCCGTTGAGTTTCTTACAGTAACAGTCCCGTACGAACCGTTTATCCACCGCTGTTTTAACCTAGTGCGCGTAAGGAGTCAGGTTTAACCCAAGATTCGACTGTAAGATAACACTGATAGTGTTCGTTGCCTTACTAAGCCTTATTGTACTCGAATAGCTGTCTCAAACCGACACTGTCACCGGGACCGACTTTATATACTCCGATACCGAAGGAAGACAATCGAGCAAATGGATTCCAACATTAACCATAACGGAGACTTGGAAACCAACGACTTTCTTGGTTGGACTGACGGACCCATGGAGGATGACTTACGCGCCAGGCCGCGACGGGCCGCTGGCACCGGTGAGCGACCGCTCACTCCCCCGCCCCGACCGCCTGGACAATCGCGGCGAGGAGAATCCTCCGAGTCGCCTGGACTGGACACAAATACTGCTAACGCTATTCTGCACCATCTGACTACCCAACCGGCTGGTCCTCCTATGATCCCACTAAGGGACATGCCGACCTTTGATGGGAAACCTGGAGGCCAAGACTTTGAGGACTGGGTTCGAATGTATAATCGTCTCGCCAACGCCAATGGTTGGGACGATCGTCGCAAATTAATTTGTGTCCCAGCACTCTTGCGCGGACCGGCAAGGTAGGCCTTCGAGGGCCTTCCACCGGGAAAGCGTCAAAGTTTTCTAGGACTAGTCGCTAACCTGCGGTTTTTATTCTCGTCATCGCGTCGTCCTGAGAAATCATTGTCAGGGCTGTGTACCAGACAACAAGGAGCTAATGAGCCCGTAGCAATGTATGGTTTAGAGTTGCAGAAGTTGTGTGATCGTGCTTTTCCCGACATGGAAGATGAGCAGCGGGATACTATGCTTCGGATGTTTTTCCAACGAGGCTTACGCCCGGAGGTGCGTAGGCAGGTCCTCAACCAGATTCATGAATGCGAAACATTTCGGGATACCGTGGGTGTCGCTAAGCGATACGAGGACGCTAGCGCTGCGTGCCCTGAACCAGACGCACCCGTCGCTAGTAAGCCTCGGGCTAAAACTGTAAATTCTCTACTTGAGGAAGGAGGTGAAGGCCTGATCACACAACTTCAAAACATGATGGAGGAGCACCGCAAGGCGAATAATAACAACAGTGACACAATAAGTCGGTTGCTGCATGTAATTGATAACAGGGTCGAGAACACGCGTCATCTTAACGCTCTCGCGCCGCCGTTTGTGCCCGGCTCACCCGCTGCGCCGCCGTGCTTGCCAATACCGCACCTTACCTGCTATCGCTGCGGAGAACCAGGGCATGTCATGCGCGAATGCCCGTATAACGCGCGCTACCTGCCCGCTGCCGTGAATGGTGCGCCGCGCAATGTCGAGCCAGCCGCTGCATATGCTTCTGGAGCCGCGCGCCGAGAGCCAGGGCAGCAAGGACCAAGAAATGGTGTGGGTGCATACCCACGAAACGATAACTATAATGCGGGCCGAGGAGGCCCACCGCCACAGTTTCGGCGAGCCGAAAACGGAAACGGATATCGGAATAATTCCGGGTGGAACAATCCACCCAATGCAAGCACGCGACCTAGTGGTCCGAATCAAGCGGAACCGCAATATGGTCGACCACCGCTGGGATTCGCCAATAATACTCGCGGAAACGATAACTACAACAACCGGCCGGCACCGACCTATGGGTATCAACGCGCCCAGAGCGAACGACCCGAACCTAATAGAGGCATGGGGCCCCAGCAGCAGTCTGGCCGATTTTATTCACGGGACGACAGCAACCGGAATAGCGGTGCTGTACCGCGCCGGCGATACCAGCTAAATTGTATCCACGCGTATATATGTTTGCGAGCGAGGAAATTGGCGAACAGCGAGGCGAGCGATCGACTAGTCAATCGAACTGCCCGGCCTTGCGTGGGTCCGGTATGAACGTACGAACCTTAACCGCAACAGAGGATAGTAATGGTAGTATGGACATTTGCGAAGAGATGGAAGATGGTTGCGTTCAAAATTATAGGTTGAGTGATGTTGAAGGAAGTGTTGATTTTATTACCGGCAATCCCCAGGGAATCACCTCAAGGGGGAATTCCGGGACCCCCAGCTCTTTGGAGATGACTGCAGAGATTGTGGATGAAGATGATGTTGTATTTGAAGAGCCATTGTTATTATTTTCCTCCTCTGTGGCTGGCCATCCGTGTGTTGAGAGTGCTGATGTTGATGATTTCGGCAGGGAAGCCGATGATGTTGATATGGCTCAGGAAAGATTGGATTTATTCGGGTCGCCGTGTGAGGCACCCATGGAGTTTTTAGAGGTCGGCGAACGACCAGGAATGAGGGAGGCTAGGTTGGATGATGATGGTACCTCATTAAAGCCGCCTAGCTCTAGTTCCGTTCCAAATTATAGGTCGTATGATGTAGTATGTGGGCCGGACCGCCGCGCGGGTCGTCCCTTGTGTGATGATGAGAATTGTGTGTCGTATGAGTGTATTGATTTGCCTAAGTCAGGACGCGCTTGTAGCCTTAGTGAGTTATTGGAAGATGATAATGGAAGTGATGTTGATGTAATTGAATGCTACTTCGAGCCCGGCGAAGTATGCTACTGATGTACTTGAGGTGACTTTCCCGACCTCATTGGCAAAGGGTTCCACGGTCATTGGGACCTTCCTTGATGCTGACCGGGGCCGCCCTTGTCACCCGTACCCAAGCAGAGGTAGCGACGGGTTCGCGGCCGTTCGCGCCAATGAAGCGGGTATGATCGTTGGGGCTGAAAGTATTGCCCGGGGTCTGCCCAGGTACGGGGATGTAGATGGCAGGGTGGCGAGTAAAGACTGTCCATCGCATTGTGAGGCTTCCGTCGCGCCCACCGTCGTTGAAGCGCGCAGCGACGTTACTTGCGATGAGCTAAGTTTTTTCAATGAATCTTGTGTCGAAATCAGCGTGAAGGATAGCGTTGAGTGTGTTGAATTTGTTGAATCGGATAAATCGAAGGAGTCGGGTGAACTCCTTTTCGAACGAAGCGGATCCGTAGCGAGCGAAGCGAACCAGTTAAGCGAAGCGAAAATATGTAGTCTAAATCGGGGTACCCCACAGGAATGTGTTAATGACGGAATTGATCCAGAAAATGAGCGTGGAAACGGCGTGACCGTCGCGCCTGATGAGTCTGACGGTAGGCATGATGAAGGCAGTGATGACGAGATGGATGAGGAACGTATGCTGGATGACGAAGAATTCTGGGCCAATTGGGTGGATCCGAATGCTGACTGGTACCGACGCGAACCCAGCCCTGACGCACGAGAGTGGCATAGTGAAGGGGTATGGGAAGTGCGTCGCGAAAACAACAACGAAATCACGCGTGCACCATCAGATGATGGCATTGATTTAAGCGTGCGAGCCAGTCAATTGTCTATCCGTTCTGAGGAAGAAAATGGTGCTGCCGGAGAAAGCGATCTGAGCGAAGGCAGCGATGGTGGCAGTATCGCTACGGGAAGTCTGAATGAGACGAGTTCGGATCCACAGATCGAGAACGTTCGTGGAGAGCCTATCGAAGGGACGCCTTGTATGCGCCTGGGTAATTTAGGTAGCTCCACCGATACGTTGGCCGATATTTCCAGCGAAATACTGGGACTTGTCGAAGAGGCGCCTAGTATGCCCTCGGGTAATGCGTCGTTCACACTAAGATGCGTGCACTCACTGCACACGGTTACGCGAAAACCGCAGTGCTCGTTACACTGCAGTTGTCGTTACATTGTAATGACAATGTTGTCAGTCGTTACAAGCTTCGTGCAACAGTTGACATTTTTGAACGATGCTTGTAGCGACTATATCAATTGATGTTACACTGCTTGTAACAACATTGTTTAAAGTTGCACGCGCAGTGTAATGACAACAAAGAATGCCGCACGATGGTGTAACGAAGAATAACATCTTTGCACTGCAGCTGTAACAGAAACGTAGTAGCTGCACGCCGGTGTTACAACAATTGAGAACAACACACGCCGATTTTGATTGTTACATGAACCCAAACTGTCGAACGCTGGTGGGGTAATAAGTAGCAGAATCTTTGCACTGCTAGTACTAAATAAAAGCAGCTGCACGGCAAGTACTATCTAGATGAGCGCTGCGCGACGATAACGATGTCGCTCTTTTGAAAATATTGTCATTGTTCATGGCAATGCCTGAATATCGGAAAAAACTCAGCAGTTAATTCTTTTAAAATTCAAAAGACTATTCCTTGAAATTTCAAAGATAATTCTTAATAAGATAAGTCCTTAAAAATAGTTTTTGAAATTTTTTTTAATTTTAAAAGAATATCTGGTAGGGCGAAATTCAAGGAAATATCTGTTAAATTTCATGGAAATAGATTTTAAAAGCGTAGATACTGAAAAACCCTTGGTTGTATATTATGTGCAGCTGCTTAGTAATAATATATGATAAAAAGTTGCACATATTCGCAATTCCTTCATGAGCCATACCCGTTGTTATAAGAATCTGGGTTAGTGCAAAGAAATATTAGATGATGTATCTTTAGCCAAAAATATATAATTATTGGTCTCCAATTTGGCACGTTTTACGCCGTGTCTTCATCTTTGTGAAGCAACTAAGTACACAAACATATTTGTTGCCTAATTAATCTTTGATATTTATCGTAAATCCCAGAGCAATAAATTTATTTTTCACCTTTATACATAGGTGTGGGTTGCTCCATTAAAGGATCGGAGCCAGCAAGCCATATCTATCTCCATTCCCCACGCGCGCGGAAAATTTTTAAATTTAAAATGACAATATTTTGGCAATTGTACCAAAGGTTTTGTTTGCTAAAAATTATAAGTTTCTAAATATTGCGGCATTTGCAAAAACTGACACCGTGGCGCACTATCCACCAAAATAACATACCCATCCCTTTAACTCAACGGTTCTTGGACACCTCTAGACAAAATAATGGTCATAAGACAATATAAAAATTACTATTGTGCTATCATTTTTGCCATCCGGGGTTATAGGGTTAAATTGTTGAAACAAACGAACTCTAATGATTAGGCCGCATTGTGCAAGGTGATGGAACCCATAATATAAATGTGGATTTTTCCAGAAAAATAATGTAATCTCGGAGCATTAGGATACTTTTTTGTTATGTGCTCTGCGGTTACGCAACAGGTTGAGTCTGTAATCGACTGGGGCCGTATGTGGACTCGGGTTCATATATCGACCAGGACCCGACACCATTGCTGTCGACATCATGAGAGCTTTCGACGTCATATCCCACCAACGTTTGTTGAAAACAAAGCTACTATTGCTACCTACGCACCTCACACCGCTAGATGTGAAAGCTTGGCGTTTATGCTCCAGGTTAAGTCTTAATCTAGGAATTGGATTTTGGATAGACAGTACCAAGTAGTAATTGGAGATGTGACTTTTTATTTATTTTATTTTTGGTATCTTGGCCACCTACGTGCCAAATTTCTAACAGATATTGAGTTTCGACTTCATATTATATGGAAAGGAATAAATCAAACAATAAATCATTTTCCTGAGTTATTATACCTATCTTTTGTTTGAACATATTAACGATTAGATTATTTAGCCTTCCGAAAAAAGTTACTTGTTCGAAAGGCATTTCACGCTACGCTCTTACTTTTGGCCAAAATATAAGTCCGTTAAAAAGACCGTGTTAACATTCGGGTTCAAGCAATTTTCGCTTGACAATGCCAACTGCCCAGATGCTTTAATGTACTGCTGCGTTATTTCGGAACTATATTTAAAGCAGTCGAATTGACTTGAAAAACACACGTAGGAAACACGGTGGCGCATTCTACGATGGATTACACTTTCATTATATGCCCTATGCATTTAAAGTGGTCACTGCTCGATTGGCTGCGACCAATTTACTGGTACACCCTATTGATTTGGCATAATGAGCACGAGAATTTTGCACCGGATAGTGTTACATTCATTTACATGCCTGTAATGATGAAAATTCACGTTTGAACGCCTGTGCAAGATATTTTTCGTAGTCGGCTTTATTAACTTGGACTTGCATCTCAGTTGCTACGCAGTTGTTTCAATAACTGTTGTTATCGCGAGAGCCTCCTAATCACGTCTCGTAAACATATATAGGCGGGCTGTTATTTTATTAAACAGGGGTACATGAAGCCAGAGAGCTACAGAACTATAGAGCTACGGACTTATTATTACATTGAACCGTGTCTGCATCTCGCGCAAAGCAAGTTTATTTATGCAACTCATATTTACATAATAGTTATAAACAATATTGCGTAATAGCGCCTCGTTTCTTATTTTTTGTTTATCTGCTTACATTGATTCATGGGCGCAGATCTATCTAATTGTAGACTTGGGGCGCAGATTTGCTTTTCTCGATTTGCTGAACGTAAGACTCTTTTAAATGTAATTCAGATGATTAAAAATCTAAATGAACTGTCGCTTGGTTAAGAAGAGATGACGTAGGTAATTAATCATGACAAAATGTATGTAATTTGTATTAGGTGGCAATGAACTCGGTTTCCGTGTGTAAACAAGAAGGCGAACGTTCGTAATTTCGACAATAAAACATAAATAGTTAACTGAGCAGATTATTTAAAGTGAAAAAGCTATATAGCAGATGACCTTAAACTACATCAATATTTTATCTGTGTAACTCAATGAAAGCGTTATTTAATGTCTTTTCACCAACACTGAAATTAAACTAAATGAAAACAATGAGTGACTCATTGAGAAATTCGTTAAATACATGTTGTGAATATGAATTGATGGAACGGTGGTACCTTAACGCAGTAGAAGAACAATTTGAATATTTCTATTACTTTAAAATGGTTTATTGGGTAAAATTATGTGTGTAGGAATGACTTCTCGAAATATCATTGTGTGAGAACATATTTAACGTTGGATACGACAATATTCTATCGAAACGCTAGTTAGGACGCGGTGTGGTGTGCGTTATAATTATTGCGTGTGTGCTACTGTGTTTGTGTCCTTTTTATTCTCGTACTAGAGGAGAGTGTTTCAACCGCGGGCCGACACCTGATTACAATATTACTAAAATATTGCAAATCCGTGCTGTCCTCTAGTTTTGAATGGTCCGGTCCGTTCTCACCTCTACTTCGTACTACAAGTATTTCAGTTGTAAATTCATGATTTCATGTGCCTATGTTAACGCAATAACGGAATGCCATCAACAAAGCTGGATATACTATATTGTATACGCCGTTATGAAACTACATCCTAATGGATTGAATTTGACTTTATTTAACATGCACGGAGCGCAATTTTGCATTCAGAATGAATTATGAGAAATTTGACCATTCATTGACTTTTATTTACATATTATTAAACTTTATTGGATAACCAAATTACTATGAGCGAATTGAGTAAGCTGTCATATGTTAAGCGCAGGGGCGTTACCAGCGGTCTGAAGGGCTGTGTACCTGTTTGAAACAGTTTCTAACGGCAAATTTATCATACTTTAAACTGTACTATGTCTTATGTTTGATGTAGTGTTCGACAAATTTGGGGCAACTGATAATAGTTAGATGCAATAGACAATAAAATTTGGTACCATAAAATCTTTGTAATAGTGTAAGCGGAATAGTTCATATTCTTATTTAATGAAATACAGTGGCATCGCTGCGAAATCTATAACAAATGTATGTTCATTCTGGGACAATATACTTTAAAAGTTTGAATGGTCACAAAATTGCCAGCTCACTAGCCATGGTACCAAATAAAATAACTTATCAGAAAACTACCTTATTTCTTTATTCATACCAAGAGCAAACCTCTTGCCACATATCTGATCTACATTCGAAAATCAGTTCGAGTAATAGAAGTACACGTCCTTTCATTACGGTCAACCAACTTTTGTTTCACTTCATACTGTGGTCGAACAGAATTCCGCACAATTGTCATCAACATGCAGCGCTCATCTAGTTACTACTTGTAGTGCAGCTACTTTGATTGTAGTACTATCAGTGCAAAGATTCTACTACTCATTACCCCACCAGCATTCAACATTTAGGGTTCATGTAACAATCAAAGGCGGCGTGCGTTATTCTCAAGTGTTGTTACACCGGCGTGCAGCTACTGCGGTTTCTGTTACAGCTGCAGTGCAAAGATGTTATTCTTCGTTACACCATCGTGCGGCATTCTTTGTTGTCGTTACACTGCGCGTGCAACTTTAAACAATGTTGTTACAAGCAGTGTAACATCAATTGATATAGTCGCTACAAGCATCGTTCAAAAATGTCAGCTGTTGCACGAAGCTTGTAGCGACTGACAACATTGTCATTACAATGTAACGACAACTGCAGTGTAACGACCATTGCGGTTCTCGCGTAACCGTGTGCAGTGAGTGCACGCATCTTAGTGTGAACGACGCATAATTCGGGTAACCCAAAGGAAGTAGGTGCGACTGCTGAGGAATCCGCCGAAGGGAGACGAAGCGCGCCCCGGGCGAAACGGAAGACCCCCCAGCCTGATTAGCGAGGACTCGGACGTTTGCATGGGACAAGAGAACATGTTTAACTTTACACGAGAAGCTAACAACGAACGAGTACACCGACTTGACGAACAATTACTGGACATGTCTGCACTTTGTCTTCCCAACAATGCGCCGATAGAAATTGGACGAGTAAGAGCGCTGACGGGCGAGGAACGTAACCGAATCCTTGGGACTGACACATTGTTCACTATGTCTACGGACCATGCCGAGACCGTAGCTTATCAATTCACGCGCATAGCATTAACCGAGGATGCGTATAACGAGTCAACTGAGGGACTAATACCAATCAACTTTAGGGCTAGCGAAATCAATGTTGATTTCGGACAACCTTTGGCATTGCAACCGCAGGCTCTCTTTTATCGGAGAGTAATAATTGTAATGGAACAGCTGAACAATTTAAGCCGACTTTTTGAGCTTCGATTTGAGGTTAGCACACGACCCGCCTTACAGCGAGATGCCGCTATTCTAAGCAGTATATTAGGCATCGCCTCCCCAATTGGGCACTGCATGACAGGAATGTATCTCGGCCCCGTGACTCTTGCTTCGTTGGAATCTTTCATCGATCTGGTGGGTCAGTGCGTGAATGGCCACACGCTCCAACAGGTTATCGAGAGCGAATTCGAGATAGAGTTGAGTAGGGATCCGGTATGTCGACAGTGCCAGGAACACCACACAAGAGATTCGCGAGACGTAGGCTCACGCTGCTATTTTTTCGGTCAACGGGGAATGTGAACTTACGACGGCACGCTGAGCACCGCGTGCGCGTCCATCCTCCCGGATGGATACGTTG
>JASANE010010861.1:0-28990 GCA_030248225.1 Trileptium ribeirensis
TTAGCCAATATCCAACTTAAAGTTATATGTATGTTTATGTGTGTATGTATTTATATATATGTGTATATGCGTGTAGTTATGTATATATATACATGTATGCTAGACTTATATACCTACACATATATACATATATCCATCCACCATCTCCAACACATGACTCATCACCCCAACCTCCTCCGGGAGGGGGGGCCAAAGCGCTATTTTTCATCTACTGTAGTAGCAGTAAACCTTAGTGCTAGAAATATTGGCAGAAATTGAAACATCCAACCTCAAAGTCATAAAATTTATTCATTTTTCCACAAAACCGCGTATCCGTCTAAACCCTAGCAGAAAAGAAACGGTTTACGAATTCGACGCATTAAAATCACAAAAAAATGATTAGCATGCCGCACAGGCACGATATGTAATGCACAAGAGCGCTGGCTAAAATAGCAGCAAACAGCACAGTTGCGAAAATGCGGCTTCCGCTACTTTACTCTGTCCGAGATTTTAATGCACTTCTTAATGCTACCTCATTGAGCACCGTTGGAAAATAAATGAATAAATAAATAAATATAGGGTTGCATTTAGGAAATCCAACTTTCGCGGCAGAAATATGAGGGACTTTTATAAAGCGTTTTTTAACATACATTTCAACTAAAGATGGCAGTCGGGTTAGTTTTTGCCGGCTCGAAAACGCCAGTAGCCAACCAGGTCCGACATTATCAAACGTTATAAAGTTCACATGCTTGAGAACGGAAACCAATTATATTATTAAAAATTGACGTAACCTTCAAACACAGAGTGCATCGTGAATTTTAACAGCCAGAATAAAATGTTATTCTGTGAGGTTTAGCTACCATGTCTCAATTCGAAAATGCGAAATCATTATTTCACATAAGCCGAAGCCATCGGTACTATTGAGACACGAAGGACCTATAATCTACAAATGAGATCTGAAGAAATCATTGTTGGCCATGTTAACTTATACTCTATTTTAGTATCTACACAGAATATTTGAAGTTACAACCTCACTTTTTACACAGTACGTGTCAGTCAGGTTTTAATAAGCGCGACCGAGCTTACTGCATAAACAACATCGCAAGTGCTTTAAAACACCTACTGCGTAGAAAAAAACTGTGTGATTGTAATAAATTTTAAAATTTTTCATTGAGCGCAGCAAAGCGAAGCGCTTTTGTTTTCATCAGAGACGGAAAATTCAGCACCGTCTGTCCGTCCGTCGAAGTCCTCAATAAACTTTTTGTTTGAAAGGCCTATGTGCAAGAGATATATATAGTTTTTGCCAAAATTTGTGTCAGTTAATCAAAAAACTAGTTAAGCATGTTACTCTATTTTTAGTATTTTCAAAAAATTCCTTACTTTTCAATGAATTATTAGTGTAAATGTATTATTTAGTGCGTATGCTACATCTTGCCTTGCTTGCTGGTTACGAATATGGTGTTTATTACTATTCGAGGATGTTAAAACATCCTAATTAGTTATTTAGCTAATTACTAATTAATTATTAATTAGCGAATTTTTTGAAAATATTTAAAGTGCTCAGAAATGAAAAAAACGCACACGGAATTTTTCGATGTCGCTGATCACGAATATGACATTTCTGAAGATCTAAAACAGTTGCCCGTATATGCCAATTAGTTCATTCACTTGCTAATTATATAAATTATTTATAATTTTATACAAATTTTAAAATCACCGCAATTTGCTCCGCTCAGTTTTTGTAATTTATTATGCTTACTAATTATATCCAATCAATTATAAATCTTCTAACTTTTCTGGAAAGCAAAAGAGTGTCCTTCGCTGGATTTTAAATAATTGTAGCCCTCACTCTATTGTGAAGACATCTTAAATAATTATCCATTACAAAACTGCATTAAAAATGAAAATATAAATGCACTTTAATTTTTGATTTTTGAACAAGGCACGATCTGAAACATTTAGGCTTTACTTTAGTCTAAGTCTTAAAGGTGTGACAGGCTCACCGTTTTGTCCCAGCGGACTAAATCATATGCGTTAAGTACGTCAAGGTTTTAGCTCATAGGGTGTTAGACTTAGACCTGTTTATATCAGGGGGCTAGTGTACATATACATATGCGCAAAACCCAGTAATGTCAAAATACTGCTGATGCGGCCACTAAGATATTAAAATTGCAAATCGCTTGATTTTGGGTGCCAAAAACGATTGATTTTTGGCTTTGCCGATCAAAAAATGGGATATCGGCATGCTTAGGGAAATGTCGTCTGATCTCATTTCATTAGCGCATACAAACCTACCAAATCGTCTACGCGTCTGTCAATTGCGGTCATACTTCACAGATCTTGTATTCGTGTTTACGAAATAACAAATACAAATGGCAGGACTGTGGGCACGAATTTTTGTACGGCTCAGTTCTTGATTTCGGCAAAACATCAGCCATGGTGTACGAACCTAACATAAACCCATGCAGAAATAGATTCGTTATCAATCCGGAAAACTCAAAACTGATTGGTTTCAACAAATGATAGCAATACAGTCTTTAAATTCTGTCTTTATGCGAATATCTGGTAAGTTTCTGCATAGCTCACGATCGATCCGTTGCATATACGTACTGAATACACAATTTTCCTCCAAATATATTAACTAAGTGTAGATTGAACCCTCCGTGTTCAAAGTTAGGTTTATGTAGATATACTTTTACCATTTGAATATTTTTGAATATTATTTTTTGCATCAGAGTAATTAATTCCCGTGCCCGCTAACACACTGAGTGTATGTGAAATCTAAGTATCAATCACGGGCTAACACTGGATCGTTTACTACAATCCGAAACGATCCCAGGGAGACACCTTAACAGGAGCCGCCCGGCTGCCATCTTTAATTTTAGCAGTGAGTGCATTTAAGCTTTCAGGTGTGGTATCTCGTTATACCTAACTGGTGTCTATAATAGCGCTATTCGTCAGCCGATATAATATTTGGTTACAAATGAATTCCAAACACACGACTATAAAAAATTTTGTTAAATCCTGTTCTAACCAATGCTAGGCATCTCTTATAACATAGGCCCGAGAACATATAATAGAAAGCTAGTAAACATTGTTTGCAGAGGCTTAGTATGCTAGTCAAAAGCGGAGAATATCTTCTGCGGAAAAATTGGAGAGACCGCTTTGTTCGAAACGGCGTGGGCTCACCTATTGCTGAGCCCCTGATTGTGAGCATAATTCCCTCTTATGACACGGTCAGCTCCTTTTCGCAACCCAAATGTCTCACTCGAAACAGGGAGGGGCCCATTCTGGCCACATGTCCATATCGACCTTTCCGCTTACGCTCTTTCGCAGGCATCTTATTTTTTAACTAAACACCTTAATTCTGCTATTTACAACACCTGAAAATGGTCGAACAACTCTTGCAGAAAGCGAACCACAATAAAAAACGATGAAATGACACTGGTTTTCGCACGTTCTCTACTAAGAAACACAAAGACACCTCTATATGAAGAAATACGATCCGATGCAACTTGGCAGGTATACTATTATACATAAATATAAGCTAAACCCTAGAGATATATCTCGCTTGCCGCTATTTAAAATAATTATATCATGAAATCATAAGCCCATTATTGGCTTATGGTTTGTTCCAATTATAATAACAATACCGCGCTAACATATTTCTGCATTATGCATACATGTAATGTATATATAGTATATATACACACAGTAATTATGTTATATATACAGAGATGCAGGAAGAGGGATTAGCGGAGGGAGAGGGTGGGCAGCCTCTCCCATTTTTACTGGGAAACATTGAAAAAATTAACTGATGGGGTTATAACAAAATCAGCGTAAATAACCGGGCTCACTCCAGTTTTTGTCGGCTATCTCCACTTTCGAAGAGCTTGGCGATGCCTTTGTATGTATAAATATATTGAATACATACATGTTCGCGGTTAACAGGTGGATACGATATTAAATCTTTATGCTGCTTGTCACAGGAACCAAGATGTACGTATATATATAATTAAATTGATTTTTAGCCGAGTGACATACGTAAAGTCGTAAAACAAAATGATGTTAAAAGAGCGGCTAAAGTGACAAAAATAAAGACCTAAAGGGTTTCAGCAGCAGCACGACTCGAGAACGATGGACTAATTAAAAGCGGCACCTGCAAAATAAGCAGCTCAACAACAAAAACAACGACAATGGTACTTCAAAGCAAGCAGCTGCAATTGACCGATTTGCAGTAATTGCCGAAAGCTTAACACGCAATATATAACTATTACCAACGCACGAATTGATCTGCATTAATTATCAATTGCGTTCCATCCGATTTTCTGTTTGCGTAGTGCAATCAAACGCCAGCACACACTGTCGTAAATATTCTAATGCGGCGTGGAGCTAGTTTTCGGTCGATGTCAGGAGAACGATGTCGAAATCCAAGTTGGAGAGGCTGAATCCCAAGCTTTCCTCCACCAGCCCAGCATGGGCATTAAGGCTAACGTCTAGAACGTCGCCCACGACATAGTTTAACAGTTTTGTCGGCATAAAATGCACCCTTGAGGAACTCTAGTGATGCAACTTCATTTTACAGAGGCCAGTCAAATCACGATTACCACGCCAAACTACACTAAATGCCAAACCACACCGCTACGCGGCGTGGAATCGTAGATGAAAGCGACCAGTCAAACTAAACCCGCTTAAAATCAGCATTTTGCCGTAATTCTGTTACTGCGAACCTGACCATCATCATGTGCAAATATATACAAACAGTTCGTCGTCAATGAAGTCAAATCAAGATTACCACGCCAAACTACACTAAACGCCAAACCACCGCTACGCCGCGTGGAATCGTAATGATAGCGATCAGTCAAACTGAACCCGCTTAAAATCAGCATTTTGCCGTAATGCTGTTACTACGAACATCACTATCATCATGTGCAAATATATACAGAGTTCGTCGTCAATGAAGTCAAATCACGATTACCACGCCAAACTACACTAAACGCCAAACCACATCGCTACGCAGCGTTGAATCGTAGATGATAGCGACCAGTCAAACTGATCCCGTTTAAAATCAGCCATTTGCCGTAATGCTGTTACTACGAACATTACAATCATCATGTGCAAATATATACAAACAGTTCGTCGGCAATGAAGTCAAATCCCGATTACCACGCCAAACTACACTAAACGCCAAACCACACCGCTACGCCGCGTGGAATCGTAGACGATAGCGACCAGTCAGACTGCACCCGCTTAAAATCAGCATTATGCCATAATGCTGTTACTACGAACCTGACCATCATCATGTGCAAATATATACAAACAGTTCGTCGTCAATGAAGTCAAATCGCGATCACCACGCCAAACTACACTAAACGCCAAACCACACCGCTACGCCGCGTGGAATCGTAGATGATAGCGACCAGTCAAACTGATCCCGTTTAAAATCAGCATTTTGCCGTAATGCTGTTACTACGAACATCACCATCATCATGTGCAAATATATACAAACAGTTCGTCGGCAATGAAGCCAAATCACGATTACCACGCCAACTATACTAAACGCCAAATCACAGTGCTACGCCGCGCGGAATCGTAGACGATAGCTACCAGTCAAACTGATCCCGCTTAAAATCAGCATTTTGCCATAATGCTGTTACTACGAACCTGACCATCATCATGTGCAAATATATACAAACAGTTCGTCGTCAATGAAGTCAAATCACGATTACCACGCCAAACTACACTAAACGCCAAACCACACCGCTACGCCGTGTGGAATCGTAGATGATAGCGACCAGTCAAACTGATCCCGTTTAAAATCAGCATTTTGCCGTAATGCTGTTACTACGAACATCACCATCATCATGTGCAAATATATACAAACAGTTCGTCGGCAATGAAGCCAAATCACGATTACCACGCCAACTATACTAAACGCCAAATCACAGTGCTACGCCGCGCGGAATCGTAGACGATAGCTACCAGTCAAACTGATCCCGCTTAAAATCAGCATTTTGCCATAATGCTGTTACTACGAACCTGACCATCATCATGTGCAAATATATGTATACAAACAGTTCGTCGTCAATGAAGTCAAATTAGGTATACGATGTATCAAGGTGTTTATATTTCACAGCACAAAATTGCAAGATACATCCATTGCCTATTTCCAGCACTGTTTACCACAACATTATCAGGTCTTACACGAATCCCACCGTCTAGTCTACAACGATGACAAGGAATATCAGCGGTGAAACAAAATATAAAACAACGCGAGAGTCACACAAAATGCGCCCAAGGTTATTGCCATGTTTAAATTCTTCAAAATTACAAAACAAATGCTTTCAAATTTTCATGAAAATCTGAGGTAAAAGTTTGAACGTATGAACGCACTTATAGTCAACTCGAACACCGCGAATAGTTAAAACTAAAACACGACTATTTTTCACAACTTTCATACACTCGGCCTGTTGGCAGTCCTCAAAATAGTCCGGTACGATGCTTTCAATAGTATATACCTTTTATTTATTAAAACCTCACTCATTGTTGTTTGATCATTGACTCTTCGACGACGCAGAATATCCTACAGCTTAGAAGTTTAAGCTAAATGGCTCGAATAACATTTATTATTATGACTATTATAGGTTTTGTATATAACATACGCATGGGTTTACCGCCGTTCCAAAGGACCGAGGTTGCGCGAAAAATTTAAATAATTGCAAATAAAATTTGAAATTTATGAAGGAAAGCTGAGGAGCATGAGGAAATTGCTAGTTAATCCTTGTCAGGTTCTAACCCCTGCCGCCAGTGGGTCGACAAGGGAGGCCCCCTTGAAGGGCCGTGCCCTCCCCCAGTTTGGCTGGGTGCCCCCCAGTTCAAATTTACAGTGCCCCTCCAGAAAGCCTTGGTGCCCCCAGTTCGGATTTTCTGGCTACGCCCCTGCCTGCCGCGCACTCACACCCCGTCCACCCCTTAAGCCAACAAAACACAGTTACTTTGTTTATAAAAGCTTGAGGAGAAAAAATATACATAAATAAACAAACACACATAAAAGCTTTTGAAAATATCTTACATCTTCAAACTTGCTTGCTTAGACCTATATATTCCCTTAAGCATGTCCTATTTTCAACCGGCGCTAAATAGACGGGCTCGCCTTGCCTAATAAAGCAAGGCAACCTCTTACATACCTATCTGCTGCTATGTATCTACATACCTACCTATCTACCTACTTAGCTTTTATCTCAAGCTCCTAATCGACGCAAATATATTAGCCATTATTATTATTATTATACAGAAAGGCAAAAGCAGCTTCGTGAAACCGGCAACCAAACGTACAACAGCAACGAACCTACTAACCATACGTAACTAAACTGACTAAGCTTAGCTCAAAGAAGACCTATCTATAACTAGTTATACAAGCCGACAACGCCGAAAACTATTGCTGCGCAAACTGAGTTAGTCAGCACGTGCTTTAACTAATATTTAGATATTGTTTACATATTAATTATATATTATATATATACATATATAATATATACCTATTATATATTCAAATTTGTGTTTGTATATTGCAAACCCCAACAGCATTATTATTATATATAGTGAAGCAATCACAGTTTGCCTTGCTCATACGGTAATTTGCATCCTTTTAGCTAAATATGTAGCAGCTACGTTAAGGCGTGTTCACACGCTTAAACTTTTTGTTCAGAATTTGATCAAAATTTGAGCTAAAATTTTGATCAAAATATCTGCAAAAATTTTGGTCAAAATTTGAATGCACATTTTTTGCGAGTTTGAACGTGTGTACGCTGTGCAAACTTTTCAAGAATAACCAGTCATCGACAAGATGTATTACCTGAAAAAGTTTGAGCTCAAATTATCTCAAATTCGGAAGCATCGCCATTTCCTTTAAAAATAGCGGTCAAATTTTGAGCAAAAAGTTTGAGCGTGTGAACACTCCTTTAAAGAAAAACCGATGTGAAACTTTATAGATGTGAAACATACAAATGGAAACACGCACTATGGCCCACATACTGTATGAGGTATATACTGCTTCCAGAAACTAATCATTTCCACAAAAATACGTCAAATATTCATTTATAATGTCTAGTAACAGAAAATTTACATACATAAGATAGATCATCCTGGCGACGACGTCACCTTTCAAGTTTAACAGGCTGTGGCCAACACAGAATGCATGGGTATGCTCAACTACGTCCATGAGCCATTTCAGTTACTTACTTGCGCGGCGAAGGAAAACGAAGAACCTGCGCGTAGCGACTAACTGCAAAGTTCCAAAAGCTGACTCACATTCCAATAAAGACAAAAATTACCAAAAATGTAAACATTTTAACATAATGATATTTACCTACTTATTTTCGTTTGAATACTGTGCTTCATAATGGAAGCCCATTAATTTCATGGATAAGATAAGAATGTGCGTACGGTTTATTCGAATGCTTAAAGTTTAATTCTGTTTAAATGTTATTTAGCATTAATAAAACTTAATATTAAGGATCAAATGTTGGTAAAAGTTTGCAATAAGCACAATTATGCTAGATTTTTTAAGCGTAATGCTATGCTTAATATATTAAGCATAAGCATTTTCTATGTAATGACTATCACCGAGATTCATTTCGAAATGAAGCTAAGATCACTAATTTTCAACTTTTTTCGTTTGGTCTAGGGAACGACCGAATACCTAATTTCACCGAATACCGAATATTCGTCCCCTACTATTCGGCCGAATACCAAATACCGAATAGTTGTTCGCAACACTTATGTATGATGAGAAATCTATAAATCTAACTAAATAAATCCACCACTGTATGTACGTGCACCATGCAACAAGTCGTTTTGTGTTGTGTTGCTGAGTCAGCGATAGTTTTTGTTCGATGAATTTTTTTGCTTTGTGTTCTCGTTTGTTAGGTTGAAGTTATAATTTTGTTTTTTATTGATATTTTTAATTGATTGCCGGAATTATGAAGAGTGTCACCATTTGCGATTCACTTCGGAAACATTCACGATGTGTCAAGGAAAACGAACAAATCCTGCTGCATTTGAACCCCAAAGTATTAATTTCGCAACTATTATGGCTGCAAGATAGTGCACGGCTGATGAAGAACATAACTAAGGTGAACAGAACATTCGATCCGGCTGCGAACCGAATTGATGAGTCTCAAACGCATCTTGTCTTGCCAAAGTTGCAACACGTTGGACGTATTTAGCGGTTTACAGCAACATTATCAGGACTCCAGCCGTAAAATTAGGATATCTGGTGGGCAGATTTTGGCTCTAATTTTCAACTAACAGCGGCCAGTCAACTATTCGGTATTCGGCCGAATATTGCCAACTATTCGACCGAATACCTACTATTCGGCCGAATACCGAATATTCGATCGTTCCCTAGTTTGGTCTAATCATTTTGTCATAACTATTAATACTGGAACATGGAAGTAAACTATATAGCTACATTGAGCCCACGACTACGTTTGTTTGGGGGGGTCACCGTGATACTGCGTAATTTTGTGTAGATTCCCACGTAAAAAACTGTATTCCAATTCTTTGGTTCTGCGATTATCGATTCTGAAACACGTGTACAGCACAGTTAGCGATTATTGAGCAAATACACAAAACACTAATGAAACTTAGATTTCTCAATGCTTCCATACATTATTTAAACTGCGAGTTTTTGGCGATTGCCTGAAATACTGACGGAATTTCAAAAGCCTTACATAGCTCGGGCCCAGGGAATAACCGGAACCGGAACCAGCAACGTTTATTTAAACCGGATCCGGAACCGGAAGCTGGCCTTCGAAACTTATATATAGTAAAACAGAAGAAGGAAGAAATGAAGGTACAGTGGATTTAAAATGTATCAAAAATAACTTTTAAATTAAATTTAATGCATTATGATGACATTATTGCCTTTCGGAAACTTTAAAGAGCCTGAGAACGCTTATAATATTTATTTATCGACCAATATGTCGGTTTTTGGCCACCCAGAGCAAAAAAAATGTCTTCCACAATACACACTTGCGTATACTGCGTCAAACTGAATGTGCTTACAAGGTATGAAGTGTAGAATAAACACTTTCGCTATATCTCCAGTAGCCTCCCTTTACTACACAAACATTTGTTACATGTTTTTTTCTGTAGGAAACTTCAAATTATTGGTTTAAATGGTTCTAAGAAAAATAATAGAAGGTATATATACTATAATTTCTGACCATTGGTCAGAGACACTGTTTACGCTAGCGTTGGGCAACCAGTGCCCATCAGTTATATGATAATGATGGTAACTTTTTAATCGGAATGCTATAAATGAGACAGACTGTGATGCTGCTCGCTGCTCGCACACTTTCAGTAAATACAGTTCATGTCAAGAACGCAGTTTCTTGCTGCGTTGCAGGCACCGTTAGTTTACTTCAATGTAGACTGATTTACAAAGATTACAAGCGCACTGGTTGGTGCTTTACGCAATTTATGTTAGTCAAGCTTACAGCTAACTACTTCTACATCATATATACTCTGTTACCGAGTTGGAACAATTTAATTCTAACACGCCCCGCCGACTTCTGAATGTGTAAAATGACTGCTACAAGCATCGACCTAGCTTTGTTTTGTTAACAAACTCCTGCAGGTTAAGATGAAAAATTACTACTGAAACTATGTGTCCTACTTACTTTTCACACGGTAAATTGCTGAGATAATCTTTTCTTTTGCTGGGTTGTTTTGGGATTTTATCATTGTGTATATATTATATAGGTTTGCTCTTTAAAACTCGTGTACACACTTATATATTTGAATGTGTGTAAAAAAATTTAGAAATGAAACGCTTGCTCACCAGGCATAACTGAAAGATGCTCTTGAATCTCCGGAGGCAAGCGACACCCAATCCGCTTTCCTACTGTCGGGCCGTACCCAACGTTTCATTCAAGTAATACTGCAGCTGCTTTTGAACTTCCGTCATCTCCGGGTTTGGAGAGAATTCCCGGCGTTTCCCCGAGATTTTTGATTTTCCCGGATTTCCCCGGAGGCGGGTACCCTATATACAGTTTCTTTGGTATGTTTGATAGCAATCAGCTGTAGTATTATACTACAGGAGCGTTCGCATATCCGTAGAATAGTGAAGCTACAGAAACAGATACAACAGACTAGTGAAGCTCGCTTGCGAGCCAGAATTCGAGTGGTTCGAACAATCCCCCGAAGTCTGTTGTAGAAAGCACACACAAACAAAGCCTACACACAGTACGCAGGTGCAGCATTATATAAACCGTGAGTGATGAGTCATAGTTACGCCCACCTCTTTTGATAGCCAACGTATGCAGTGGACAAAACATCATACAACGAGTACAAAAACAATGAACTAACAATTTAATAATTCAATAAAACCCTAAATTGACCGTGAAAAGAACGTTAAAGAATTCAAACCAACACTTGAGAAAAATCTCATTTTTCATACCAAGTATGAAGCAGAAGTGTGAAAAATATTTGCCACACAGTATTTTGACACTCGCTATGAGCTTGTTGGCCCAGTGTGTGTATTTCCCACGACTTTTCACCAAATATGAAATTTGGCGCCAACTATAAGCTTATAGACTCCAGATTGGGAAGTAGTTGAAAAACTTGTTATATACGTATCATTGGAAAGAAAGCCCTGGTAAAGCTACATGGAACAGGCCTATTAGTGTGCTGATACCTCGTTTACTTATTGAGAAAAGTCGCAAAAACTGGAGGGGTGCCCGAAAAATGTGCCAAAAAGACGTTATTTTGCCCCATAACTTTTCCCACGGCAAAGAATTCAAAAATCGGGCTCCGTCATAACACCTAAATCGACCATTGCGGTTCGAATGAGCTATCTTGTATCAAAATCCGACCAACCGTTATCGAGATCCAGGTGCGACAGACACACACAGACAGGACCTCCGCAACCACCCTACAAAGCCAAAATTGAAAATTCTCGTTCCACTCGAATTCAGTAAGTATAAAATTTAATCCAACTTTGAACAAAATTAGATTGCAAGCTGTAATGGAAAAGCGGAAAAATCCGATGCTTCATTCGCATGTCCGTATTATAATAAGTATAAAATTTGATCCAACTTTGAACAAAATTAGATTGCAGGCTGTAATAGAAAATGCAGAAAAATCCGATGCTTCATTCGCATGTTCGCATTATAATAAGTATAAAATTTGATCCAACTTTGAACAAAATTAGATTGCAGGCTGTAATAGAAAATGCAGAAAAATCCGATGCTTCATTCGCATGTCCGTATTATAATAAGTATAAAATTTGATCCAACTTTGAACAAAATAAGATTGCAGGCTGTAATGGAAAATGCGGAAAAATCCGATGCTTCAGTCGCATGTCCGCATTATAATAAGTATAAAATTTGATACAACTTTGAACAAAATTAGATTGCAGGCTGTAATAGAAAATGCGGAAACATCCGATGATTCATTCGCATGTCCGTATTGTAATAACTATAGAATTTGATCCAACTTTGAACAAAATTTGATTGCAAACTGTAATGGAAAATCCGATGCTTCAAAACATGAGTGCGTATTTTTACAATATTTTGTTCAATTTTGTTTCAAATATTTTCGTTATTTTCTATAATAATGTTTTGTCTTCTACAGTAAATGAATAGTGTTCACACGCTCAAATTCGTCGAAAGGCCACAAAAAATTATATGAAGGAAAACTGCTTACAAATTTTGTTGAAATTCAGAGCCAAAATTATTCTCATAATCACATTTTACTTGTATGCTTACCAGAACCTGAACTAGATTTGACATAATTTGGTGCCTCGCATCCATCAAGGGATATGTCCTGAACATTTTTGTTATGAAATTACATTGAAGCTCCCAGCACGCAATTTTTCACTGTTGGAAAGAAAATAGCCATAACGATACACCAATCCAATAATAAATTAAAAAACTATTTTAAGTGATCCAAAAATGCTATATCTAATGATATTCAATTGAATGCTGTGCGAAACCAGCAAGCCACCTGAGATCCCACTTTTTGACATCGCCGTGCCTCGACCGCGTTTATGCAAACCCGATATTAAACTGATTAGCTATGCGTTGGCAGCGGTAACGCACTCACACCAACTCTTGAATCATCTGCCACTTGAACTAATCGAGCATGGTACACCAACCGTTGTACTTTACTTGTAACTGCTTCATTAACATATCCCAAACAGTCAGTTTTCACCGCGGTTTTCGCCCGCCGGTGCCTTAAAGCCATAGCACCGCCGCCACGATGGTAGGGCTTGAATAAATAGCTTTTCTTCGCCAATTACCGGTTAATGTGAATTTTCCTGGCCTGATCAAATTTAGTGATATAAAGGCTAGGCTACAATCATTCCTCTTTTAAAAAATAAACCACACTACCAAAATATATCACAGTCTGTGATCGATCAATCACAACCGTTTACCTTCACACATGTCCCACCATCCCACCAAACAATAGCCATACCAGCTTTTCTTTAAAAATAACCATACAGATCCTCATAAACACAATTATATTTATTACACTACCCGTCTTGGTTCTACTGGTCTTTCGTTTCGCAAATAAAGCCAAAAACAAACTCACGTGCAAATTTAATCATCATCGCAAAATAATTCGTTCATCATCAATAAACCCGACGAAGCGATGACTATTATATTATTTGGAGCCGTATAAAATTGTTGGGTCCGTCCAAACCAGTGAACAACGGGGTCGAACCACCCAATCCATTCATCCAGACGACATATATGCATTTGATTTTCTGTTCCCACTTTATTGCACATGAATATCAGTTGCTATCTACCGAAAGTCGATAATAAAAATCCGAGGGAATTCTGTACGATATGATGAAGAGTTGAATAAAAAATCCGAGAATTTATCGATACATGAAGAGCGCGATGAAAAATCCGAGAGAATTCTCCTCGATCTGATGAAAAGTTGGATGTAAAAAATAAAGATACTTCACTAAATGAAGAGTTGAATAAACAGAGAGAATTCTTTTCCATCTGATGAAGAGTTGAATAAAAAATCCGAGAATTCTCTTAGATATAAGGAAGAATGAAGTGGAATTGAGAGAATTCTCTTCGATCTGATGAAGAGTTGAATAAAAAATCCGAGAGAATTCTCTTCGATATGATGAAGAGTTGAATAAAAAATCCGAGGGAATTCTCTTCGATATGATGAAGAGTTGAATAAAAAATCCGAGAGAATTCTCTTCGATCTGATAAGAGTTAAATAAAAAATCCGAGAGAATTCTTAGAAATAGATGAAGAGTTGAATAAAAAATAAGAAATTGTTGAATTGATGAAGAGTTGAATAAAAAATTCGAGAGAATTCTCTTCGATATGATGAAGAGTTATGGGAGACGAAAGGACAAGCAAAATTATTTCGTTGCGCACTATTTGGCTTCACTATTTTAATTTTAATATTGTTTTTCTCGAATTGTGAATTTTTGTTGAGTCTTTATTACTTGCAGATTTTATTATTTCTATCGACTTTCGGTAGATAGCAACTGATATTCATGTGCAATAAAGTGGGAACAGAAAATCAAATGCATATATGTCGTCTGGATGAATGGATTGGGTGGTTCAACCCGTTGTTCACTGGTTTGGACGGACCCAACAATTTTATACGGCTCCAAATAATTGGTAGTCATCGCTTCGTCAGTTTTATTGATAGTGAACGAATTATTTTGCGATGATGATTGGGTACAGTATTTTGGCTTTATTTGCGAAACGATAAAGAGACAGATAGTGTTAATAAATATAATTGTGTTTATGAGGATCTATGGTTATTTTTAAAGAAAAGTGATATGGCTACTTGTTTGGTCAAATAGGTGGGACATGTGTGAAGGTAAACGGTGGTGATTGATAAATGGCACAGACTGTGATATATTTTGGTAGTGTGGTTTATTTTTAAAAAGAATGATCTCACATTGCACCTTTATATCGCTAAATTTGGATCGCGGAAATCACGTAACCCGGTAATTGGGAGAGAGCTGTCAAGCCCTACCGTAATATGGCCGGGCGGTGCTATGGTTCGGCGCCGGCGGGGCGAAAACTGACTGTTTGAATTGTGTTAATGAAGCGGTACAGTAAAGTACAACGGTTGTACAGTCTAAACATTGAGTGACAGGATGATGCGAGGTGGTGTTCCGCTACCAACGGCATAGCTTGATACGGTTTGATATGGTTAGTGATAGGTAGAGGCGCCCAGCAATGTTTTGAAATGTGATATGGTTTTTCACCGCGGCGTCCAACTGATATTCATTAGATATAGCATTTTCAATACTTAATAGTTTTTAATTTATTATTGATTGATATATAGTTATATAACTATTATTTCCAACATGAAAATTTACATATACGAAGCTTCAATGTAATTTCATAACAAAAATGTTCAGAATTATCCCTTGGATGCGAGGCACCAAATTATGTCAAATCTAGTTCGTCTCATTAGGTACAAGTAAAATGTGATTATGAGAATAATTTTGGCTCTGAATTTCAACAAAATTTGAAAGCAGTTTTTTTGTGGCCTTTCGACGAATTTAAACGGTGTGGTTTTGCTGTAGAAGACAAAAATTATTATAGTAAATAACGAAAATATTTTGAAACAAAAATTGAACAAAATATTGTTAAAAATACGCACTCATGTTGAAGCATCAGAATTTTCCATTACAGTTTGCAATCAAATTTTGTTCAAAGTACAAATCAATTCTATAGTTATTACAATACGGACATGCGATGAATAATTTTCAGATGTTTCCGCATTTTTCTACAGCCTGCAATCTATTTTTTTGTTCGAAGTTGTATAGAAAATTATACTTATTATAATGCGGGACATCCCCCCGACTGAAGTCGGATTTTTGCCCGCATTTTCTACAGCCTGACTGTATTTGTTCGAAGTTGGATCAAATTGCGTGGTGCGGACATCGAATGAAAGTATCAGGAAATTTTTTCTGGTTTCCCTATTACCGGCCTACCGAGATCTAATTTGGATCGAATTTTATACTTATTATAATGCGAACACAAATGAAGCATCGGATTCTGCCGTTTTTCTACACCTGGTTGATTTCTCACTTGATTTAATTTTGTTCAAAGTTGGATTAAATTTTATACTTCTGATTACGTGAAAAAATAGATTTGTAACTTTGTAGGCTGGTACAAAAGTTATATATGTATATATCTATGTATAGTATTCGAAAACTGGGTCGCATTTTGATACAAGATCATTCGAACCGCAATAGTCAATTTAGGTGTTATAGACGGAGCTCGATTTTTGAATTCTTGCCGTGGGGAAAACGGCAAAATGGTCTTTTCACATTTTTAGGGACCTCGTTTTGGAGCTCTCAATAGGACATTTATCGCACTAATAGGTCTCCTAGTTTTCCGGTTTTTTGCCAATGATACGTAGCTATGACGAGTTTTCCAAACTACTTCCAATCTGGAGTCTATAAGTTGGCGCCAAATTTCATATTTGGTGAAAAGGCATCAGAAGGCACTGACCAACAAGAGCATAGCAAGTGTCAAAATACTGTGTGGCAAATATTTTCACACTTCTGCTTCATTGGTATGAAAAATGAGATTTCTGAGATGTTGGTTTTGAATTCTTGATCGTTATTTTTAGCAGGGGTCAAATTTAGTTTTTTATTGAATTATTAAATTATTTCCTCATTGTTTTTGTACTGAGATTTGTATGATGTTTTGTCAGCTTGGTTCGTTGTATTAACTTTTGACTCATCACTCACGGTTTTATTGTGATGTCCCGCCCTGCCTATTGTGTGTGCTTTCTACGAGATTCGGGTCGCCGCCCCGCGCTCGCAGAGCCCCACTCGTCTGTATCTGTAGCTTCACTATTATTACGGGGAATACGAACGCTCCTGTAGTATAATACTACAGCTGATTGCTATGCGACACTATAACTACAAAAACTGTATATAGGGTACCCGCCTCCGGGGTGCCGGAAAATGGAGAATCTCGGGGACGGGACCTGCGGAGCGCAAAAACGGAATTCGGCCGCCTCCTTGGATGAACATTGAGTCGCCACGTAGGAAAGCGGATTGGCTGCCGCTGCTCCGGAGATTTGAGGCGCTGTTTCGCTTATCCTCATCGGCGGAGCACTTCCCATTTCTAAATTTTTACACACATTTCCAAATATATAAGTGTGTACACAAGATTTTAAAGACAAACCTAATATATACACAAATCAATAAAAAATGCAAAACAACCCAGCAAAAGATATCTCAGCCATTACCGTGTGAAAATTGGTGCAGAACACATCGTCAGTCTTGAGCCTGCAGGAGTTTGTTAAGACAAACATAGATATGCATGTTTGTAGTCATTTTACACATTCTGGGCAGGGTTAGTATTCAATTGTTCCAACTCGGTAACAAGTATATAAATATGGAGGCTGAGTTAGCCTGTAAGCTTGACTAACATAAATTCATAAAGCGCCAACCATAAGTAGCTGTTAGTATTTATAAATCATACATTGAAGTAAACTAACAGGTATCTGCAACACAGCAAGAACTTTGCGTTTTTGACATGAACTGTATTTACTGAAAGTGTGCCGACAGCGAGCCGCTAGCAGTCTCTCCTTTATAGCATTCCGATTAAAAAGTTACCAGTCATTTATCATATAACTGATGGGCACTGGTTGCCCAACGCTAGCGTAAACAGTGTCTACGACCAATGGTCAGAAATTATCATATACCTTCTATTTTTTAGAACCATTTAAACCAATAATTGAAGCTCCTGCCGGATATAACGAATGTTTGTGTAGTAAAGGAAGGCTACTTGGAGATATAGCGAAAGTGTTTATTCTACACTTCATACCTTGTAACACATTCATTTGACGCAGTATACGCAAGTGTGTATTGTGGAAGATAATTATTTTGCTCTGGGTGGCCAAAAACCGACATATTGGTCGATAAATAAATATAAGCGTTCTCAGGCTCTTTAAAGTTTTCAAAAGGCCAATTAATGTCATCATAATGCATTAAATTTAATTTTAAAAGTTATTTTTGATATCATTTTAAATCCACTGTACCTTAGTTCTTCCTTCTTACTCTTTACTATATATAAGTTTCGAAGGCCAGCTTCCGGTTCCGGATCCGGTTTAAATAAACGTTGCTGGTTTCCAGTTTCCGGTTATTCCCTGGGCCCGAGCTATGTAAGGCTTTTGAAACCGTAACTGCTAGGGCAATCGCCAAAAACTCGCAGTTTAAATAATGTATGGAAGCATTCGAATTGTTGGCTTTCATAAGTGTTTTGTGTATTTGCTCAATAATCGCTAACTGTGATGTACACATATTTTCAGAATCAATAATCGCAAAACCAAAAAAGTGGAACCGGTTTTTTTCGTGCAATTACACAAAATTACGCAGTATACAGTAACCCCCCAAACGAACGTAGTCGTGGGCTCAATGTAGCTATATAGTTTACTTCCCATGTTCCGGGTGTAATAAGTTTATGACAAAATGATTAGACCAAACTAGGGAACGATCAAATATAATTATAGGGCGAATAGTCATCTTCGGTCAAATCGTCGGCCGAATACCGAAATATTCGATCGTTCCTGCCCGTTTGATCTCATTTTTTTGTCATAACGATTAATACTGGAACATGGAACAAACTATATACTCTGAGCCCACAACTAGTTTGTAAGAGGGCTGGCATCGATATGTAATATGTGTCCGTCCACATAATATTGATTCTTTCGTTGCTTGCAATTAATATATAAAAACTGTAGTCTCACACAATTATTGACAATACACAAACTACTAATGAAACTTAATTTTCTCGATGCTTCCATACATTATTTTAAACTGCGAGTTGGCGATTGCTGAAATCTGACGGAATTTGGTGGGCCCCAGGATAACCGGAAACCGGAACAGTTTATTTAAACCGGAATCGGAACTCGGAAGCTCAAAAACTTATATATTAAAACCAAAAGAAAATCGGGAAAGGGCGCGTGAACGTATAATAATTTCAGAATTAAATTTAATACATTATGAGCGTATACCTTAAAACTGAGGTGAGAACATATATAATATTTATTTATGACCAAAATATCACCACCAGAGCAAAAAAATGTCTTCCACAATTGTCACTAAACTCAAATATCTTTACAAGGGTATGAAGTACAATAAACACTTTCACTATCTTGTTTCCAGTGCACCTTCCTTACTACACAAACATTTTGTTATGTTTTTTTTATACAAAAACTAAATTATAGTTTAATGGTTCTAAATCACTATAATTTCTGACCATTGATCTCAGAAGACACTGTTTCGCTATTTTGGCAACCAATACCCATCGTACCCATCATGATAGACGCTTTTGATATGGATATTCGGACGGAGATGCTGACTACTCGGCTGCTCGCCGCTTTGATTAAACATTTATATACAAGAGAAACACATTTCTTGCTTGGTACCAGGCACCACTTCCTCTTCAATGTAGACGGTACAAAGATTAAAGCGCCACTGGCTTTGTTTTCATTATGTTGGTGCGACTTACAGCTAACTACTTCTACATTATATATACTCTGTTACCGAGTTGGAACATTTAATTGCTAACACGCCCCCCCGACTTCTGAATGTGTAAAATGACTGCTACAAGCATCGACCTAGCTTTGTTTTGTTTCCAAGCTCCTGCAGGTTACAACGAAAATTAACTACTGAAGCTATGTGTCCTACTTACTTTTCACACGGTAAATTGCTGAGAGTAATCTTTTCTTTTGTGGTTGTTTTGGGATTTTATCATGTGTGTATATTCTATAGGTTTGCTCTTTAAAACTCGTGTACACACTTATATATTGGAATGTGTGTAAAAAAATTAGAAATGAAACGCTTGCTCACCAGGCATACCTAAAAGATGCTCTTGAATCTCCGGAGGCAAACGACACGCCGATCCGCTTTCCCTACTGTCGGGCCGTACCCAACGCTTCATTCAAGTAATACTGCAGCTGCTTTTGAACTCCGGTGCCATCTCCGGGTTTGGAGAGAATTCCGGCGTTTCCGCTATTTTTGGATTCCCGGACTTCCAGTAGGCGGGTATATACAGTTTCTTTGGTATGTCCCATAGCAATCAGCTGTAATATTACTCTACAGGAGCGTTCGCATATCCGTAGAATAGTGAAAACTACAGAAACAGATACAACAGACTAGTGAGTCGCTTGCGAGCCAAAATTCCAGTGGTGTGAACAATCCCCCGAAGTCTGTTGTAGAAAGACACACAAACAAAGCCTACACACAGTACGCAGGTGCAGCATTATATAAACCGTGAGTGATGAGTCATAGCTACGCCCACCTCTTTGATAGCCAACGTATGCAGTGGACAAAACATCGTACAACGAGTAAGAAACAATGAACTAACAATTTGAATTCAATAAAACCCTAAATTGACCGTGAAAAGAACGTTAAGAATTCAAACCAACACTTGAGAGAAATCTCATTTTTCATCCAGTATGAAGCAGAAGTGTGAAAATATTTGCCACACAGTATTTTGACACTCACTATGAGCTTGTTGGCCCAGTGTGTGTATTTCCCACCACTTTTCACCAAATGTGAAATTTGGCGCCAACTGCTTATCAGACTCCAGATTGGGAAGTAGTTGAAAAGCTTGTTATATAGTATCATTGGAAGAAAGCCCTTGGTAAAGCTACATGGAACAGGCCTATTCCATTATTATCAATACCTGTTTACTTATTGAGAAAAGTCGCAAAAACTGGAGGGGTGCCCCAAATGTGCCGAAAGAGTTATTTTGCCCCATAACTTTTCCCACGGCAAAGAATTCAAAAAATCGAGCTCCGTCATAACACCTAAATCGACCATTGCGGTTCGAATGAGCTATCTTGTATCAAAATCCGACCAACCGTTATCAAGATCCAGGTGCGACAGACACACACAGACAGGACCTCCGCAACCACCCTACAAAGCCAAAATTGAAAATTCTAGTTCCACTCGAATTCAGTAGTATAAAATTTAATCCAACTTTGAACAAAATTAGATTGCAAGCTGTAATGGAAAAGCAGGAAAAATCGATGATTCCATTCGCATGTCCGATATGAGAAAATAAAATGTTCAACTTCAACAAAATTAATTACAGGCTGTAATAATAAATGCCATAATAATCGATACTTGTCCGTATTATAATAAGTATAAAATTTGATCCAACTTTGAACAAAATTAGATTGCAGGCTGTAATAGAAAATGCAGAAAAATCCGATGCTTCATTCCCATGTTCGCATTATAATAAGTATAAAATTTGATCCAACTTTGAACAAAATAAGATTGCAGGCTGTAATGGAAAATGCGGAAAAATCCGATGCTTCAGTTGCATGTCCGCATTATAATAAGTATAAAATTTGATACAACTTTGAACAAAATTAGATTGCAGGCTATAATAGAAAATGCGGAAACATCCGATGATTCATTCGCATGTCCGTATTGTAATAACTATAGAATTTGATCCAACTTTGAACAAAATTTGATTGCAAACTGTAATGGAAAATCCGATGCTTCAAAACATGAGTGCGTATTTTTACAATATTTTGTTCAATTTTGTTTCAAATATTTTCGTTATTTACTATAATAATGTTTTGTCTTCTACAGTAAATGAATAGTGTTCACACGCTCAAATTCGTCGAAAGGCCACAAAAAATTATATGAAGGAAAACTGCTTTCAAATTTTGTTGAAATTCAGAGCCAAAATTATTCTCATAATCACATTTTACTTGTATGCTTACCAGAACCTGAACTAGATTTGACATAATTTGGTGCCTCGCATCCATCAAGGGATATGTCCTGAACATTTTTGTTATGAAATTACATTGAAGCTCCCAGCACGTAATTTTTCACTGTTGGAAAGAAAATAGCCATAACGATACACCAATCCAATAATAAATTAAAAAAACTATTTTAAGTGATCCAAAAATGCTATATCTAATGATATTCAATTGAATGCTGTGCGAAACCAGCAAGCCACCTGAGATCCCACTTTTTGACATCGCCGTGCCTCGACCACGTTTATGCAAACCCGATATTAAACTGATTAGCTATGCGTTGGCAGCGGTAACGCACTCACACCAACTCTTGAATCATCTGCCACTTGAACTAATCGAGCATGGTACACCAACCGTTGTACTTTACTTGTAACTGCTTCATTAACATATCCCAAACAGTCAGTTTTCACCGCGGTTTTCGCCCGCCGGTGCCTTAAAGCCATAGCACCGCCCCCACGATCGTAGGGCTTGAATAAATAGCTTTCTTCGCCAATTACCGGTTAATGTGAATTTTCCTGGCCTGATCAAATTTAGTGATATAAAGGCTAGGCTACAATCATTCCTCTTTTAAAAAATAAACCACACTACCAAAATATATCACAGTCTGTGATCGATCAATCACAACCGTTTACCTTCACACATGTCCCACCATCCCACCAAACAATAGCCATACCAGCTTTTCTTTAAAAATAACCATACAGATCCTCATAAACACAATTATATTTATTACACTACCCGTCTTGGTTCTACTGGTCTTTCGTTTCGCAAATAAAGCCAAAAACAAACTCACGTGCAAATTTAATCATCATCGCAAAATAATTCGTTCATCATCAATAAACCCGACGAAGCGATGACTATTATATTATTTGGAGCCGTATAAAATTGTTAGGTCCGTCCAAACCAGTGAACAACGGGGTCGAACCACCCAATCCATTCATCCAGACGACATATATGCATTTGATTTTCTGTTCCCACTTTATTGCACATGAATATCAGTTGCTATCTACCGAAAGTCGATAATAAAAATAATAAAATCTGCAAAGTAATAAAAAGATCTTAAATAAAAATCGATAATTGCAGAAAAACAATATTAAAATTAAAATAAGTGAAGCGAATAGTGCGCAACGAAATAATTTTGCTCGTCCTTTGGTCCCATAACTCTTCATCATATCGAAGAGAATTCTCTCGAATTTTTTATTCAACTCTTCATCAGATCGAAGAGAATTCTCTCGGTTTTTTTATTCAACTCTTCATCAGTTCGAAGAGAATTCTCTCGGATTTTTTATTTAACTCTTATCAGATCGAAGAGAATTCTCTCGGATTTTTTATTCAACTCTTCATCATATCGAAGAGAATTCCCTCGGATTTTTTATTCAACTCTTCATCATATCGAAGAGAATTCTCTCGGATTTTTTATTCAACTCTTCATCAGATCGAAGAGAATTCTCTCGGATTTTTTATTCCATTCTTCCTCAGATCGAAGAGAATTCTCTCGGATTTTTTATTCAACTCTTCATCAGATGGAAAAGAATTCTCTCGGATTTTTTATTCAACTCTTCATCTGAGCGAAGAGAATTCTCTCGGATTTTTTATTCAACTTTTCATCAGATCGAGGAGAATTCTCTCGGATTTTTTATTCAACTCTTCATGAGATCGAAGAGAATTCTCTCGGATTTTTTATTCAACTCTTCATCATATCGTACAGAATTCCCTCGGATTTTTTATTCAACGCGTTACAGAATGTAGTTGTGCATCTGGCTTCATACTTGCGCTGCTCCCGCGATTATCTACCTAAATTCTTACAAAACAGACACGAATCAGAGATTTTTTAATTTGGCCTATTTGGCGTCGCCCAAATGCTTGCCAATGGCATCAAATCTAAAAATACGAGTGAACATTCAGAATCCGCACACCAAGAGCTACAACTTTACTTTTATTAGAGTAGTCATTTTCGAGTTATGTGATAAAGTAAAAAATATTGACATTTTCTGACATCAAATGCATAACAAATTTTGATAAAGTAAGTTTCTTGCTCGTTGGGGGTGCACCGTGGGCGCCCACACTGCTGCCAGAGTAGTCATATGTCACATGCACAAAACGTTCTGACCATATATCCCCGATTTTGCGAGACCTGCACTGACTACCCTTGCAACAGCGTGTTCGTTTTAAAGAAATTATAATCGTACGCATTGCTCTCGCCTCAAATGCACCTGTATATCTTCGTGATATGCTCCATTTATGCAACGTTTCGAGGCATGCTGACGAACGTATACTGCGGCATGTCTCTGTTAGAAGCAAAAGATTTAGCTTCATCGGACCGTCTTTATGCAACTACCTACCGTTGGATCTTCATATTTAAAGCGCACTTGCAGCGCGTTCTACGAAAAAAGCGCTATACAAATGCATTATTAAATGTGATCCACTGAAACCATTTTTAGAATTTTCGGAGCTATTTCCTAAGGGGGCCTTGAGATAAAAAAATCGAATAATATTTTTTTCGATCACGCCAATCTGGTTCGAATTTATTCGCCTCGACGACAGGAAACGAGCAGTTTTAATTTTGGAGTTATAGGCCCAGTAATTACCGAAATAACTAAAAAAACTTAAATATCGCAACTAAATCTCAGCCAGTAATAGTGGTCTTTAAACTAACCAAGCATTATGCCTTCATTAAGCCTAAGCTATTCTTCATTCTAACATCTTTCTATTATTTCAATTTTAACCCTATATATATGTTCGTCGTATATGTCCACGATACCAAATTTGCCCTATACGAACCCCTTACGAAGTAGTTAACCGCTACAACAGCCAGTTCATTAACCCAGACATCCCTGGTGCACATACTCAAAATATGGACGGATTATGGGGTCGCCTTAAGCAATTCATCCGCAATCACGGTGACGTCAATCTCGAACTCGACAGTCGTTACGTGATAGAATACACCTGGTGTCAACAATTCAAACACTATACGCCCGGCAGCATGATTGATCAAATCCACGATCACTATCCACGTTAAAAGTAGATGTATACTGTTTGTTATAGATGACTCTTAGATACTTCTCAACTTAACTAATTTTGCGAGCATAATTATAATTATACATACCACTCCAGACTTATCGTATTAATTTTCCCAGCTTTCTAACACGTTTATTTACTGAAAATATAGCAAATATAACCCACGACACTTAGACCCGAAGACATCAGTTTTACATAGCCCAAATATCGTAGTTAAATTTTGACACCGCCGTCGCACTCAACACTTTAAAAGTTGTCTTCCGGCTTCTCGTACTGCTACAGCTCGAATTATTGTCAATCTATAGTTTTTCACTTTTGACACATGTTCCTTGCGTCAAATAGCGTGGTCCCCCTGCACACAGAAATAGTAACGCTGCATCCAAGCCATATCCATATTTCAAAACTACAAGTTTTTTATGTAGCACCAAACACCAGCCTAATCTATACATCCAATATCGAGTTATGGCCAAAATTCGAACAAAAAACCGAAATGGATATGCTGACGTTTTCCTTCTCCCTGAACTTTAGGAGACACACTTTAAAGGCAGAGCCTCAAAACCTTTTCCATTCGATTGCGCGTCAGAAAGTTTTCCCATAAGGATAGGGGTCGACGATTATAAATGCAGCTTTAGACGTTTAAATGCCAGAAAAGGAGCATGTTGCCCATTTTAAACCGATTAAAAAACCGAGAATAATATAAAACAATCAAGCACAGCTGAAAAGCAGCGAACCCGAACTCGAAGAGACCTTTTGGGATCGAGACTATGGGGGCACAGCTGAAAAGATGGTGGGCCACTTCCCTGAAATCCCCCGCTCAAACTGTGTAGGGCGCCACCACTAAACCTCAGGCCCCAATACAGCCGCTTTGAACTAGGCAATTTATGCTAACGCAGTGAGACGTTACAGTACATTACAGTGATAATCACAAACTTATATACTCAAAATTAAATTATCTTGCTCGTACTATTGTTTCGGAGACGGCAAGGCATGACCAATTCCGCTGAGAAAGACCTTCCGTGGTCGAGTTGCAAGTTCTGAATACAAGCGCCGAAATCAGTTGCCGATTTGATCGTACACTTTCATGCGCCGCAGTACAGATTCGTCAAAAACCCGCTACTATAAATTGGCACAAGGGCGTTTCGCTTCTTCCAAGAGCACAGCAGCAACCCTGTAGAATGACAGGTGTGGGACATTTAAAAATCGATTAATTCAACCAGGCCACGACTCCACACCGTTCGTTATATCGGCGAAAGGTTGAAAACATATACTCGTTAGAAATGTGAGGATAGTCGTTATATTCGATGTAGACAGTGTTCAAATATAGTACTTTGTACTGGGCAGGAATCAATCCAAGCAAATATGAAGCCTGACTGATTTTTGGAATTCGCTGTGGACTTTGTATGCAGTAGCAAGCCCAAATGACTACTCTTTGCAGTATGGGGCTTTTACAAAATGAAAACAGCCTACGTGTTTTGAGTAAGGAAAGCACTGTAATATGGCTGAAACTGCGGTATTCTCGAAATTACTTATGATATATCGCAGACTCGAACAGATTACCATTGTTCCGGTTACAAACTTTTTTTAAGTTAAATGCCCGAATGTAAATTGATTCAGGAAGTATAGGGAATGAATCAATGCAAACATTTGCGTAGTACACACATAACAATGTACGGTAAACAGTTGGTAGAACACGTTTAAAGTTGCTCAGAATGTTGCGTCAACATGCCACGTATCAATGGTTCTGAGACGGCGTAAGTGAACAGGGTCCACGGCAAGATCAGGATTCGATTCGGATAACTACTACCACTATCGTAAATAAAAAAAGAATTATATATTATAAATTAACAGATTATTTCCGAAATCGTGGTCTTTTTGAGTTCGAACCATTGGTCCTGGTAGAATTTTAACGTTGCGCGCCCGGGCTACTGAAGGTTGGATGCTGTTTGTACGTAGGGAAGTGCCAATACGGCTTCTGCACCATACTATTTCGTACGCCACCGAAGTGTATATCGCAGCCAAATTCTCACGGCTATTGCACGGGCGTTGAGCTTCGCTAAAAAGGTATTGATGGCAACTAGTGTATATGGTTCGGGACAATAAGCTCAGATTGGCCGCTCACCATTTTGGCACGGACAGGATAACCAGAGGAAAAATGTTAGCATTTCAAGCAGAAAAAATAAACGATCATCAACTTTCCTCTTTGACAAAATGAACACAAAATTTTTAATCAAGTATATACCCTATTCCGCGCTCTAAAACAATTCGTTCAAAAGTAAATTTAATTTTTATAAAATATAATGAAATGTTAAAATTTTAGAAAATTTTCTGTGCCAAATTTTACTCTGCGTTTCATTGCTGAGAATCTACGCCTAATTTCCCTAATGAATTTGACGTATTATTTTGGTTGCTAAGAACATATTATTTAGTTAATTACAATAGTCTATAATGTGTATAATCTACTCAACGAATATCTGTATGATATTAACAGCAGAACTGTGATGAGACAAAATTTGGTAAATTTTGGCACCAAATTAGTAAAATTTTGCTATCTTCTCAGAACAGATGTATGTAAAGTCATCAGAATGTATCTAGAAAGAAAGAATGGTTTGGGTGTTACTGAATACGTTAAAAACTAAATTTGCGTGGTATGCATGACATAACGCAGATGCAGGAGCCTGCAACATAAAAATGACTCTACAAATTATAAGTATATAAGTATATATATTAAATAATACTATATATATAATTATATAATTATATTTATAATTATAATTTTTCTTAAAACGTAGGATTTATCAAATTCGAAAGAAGAAATAACAGACCAAGCGTTTCAATATGTGATTAAAATGGCCGTTGGATTACCATTAATGCATAGCCGATCTATTATTAGTGAGGTATTTTAAAAGCACCTCGATCATCGAATTCTCAACTGCAGTTATTTGAATAAAAAAAGAAGGCACAAGATCAAAAGCTGAAAAAGTTAGCAGGATATCATTACGCGTAGCTAAGCAATAATAGTGTCATATAAGTAAGCACCAAAAATAATTCAATTTAAAAACGAATGGACATTTGTTTGGACCGTCAGTGGCACGTATTTAGCTTGGGTGTAGTAAAAGTAGTAAAAGGACACTTGGGAGATCATGTGCTTGCTACAAACTACTAACTAATTATCATTCTTTTCTATAAAGCTGATGGTTTAATAATTTACTGCACTAAAGACCCAACTGTAGTTGGAGATACGAAGACCATATATATTTTGTAATTCAATGGTCCGTTTACGATAGTGACCGGGTAATCCGGTCACAGTAAAAGATGTAATTGTGCGAAACCGACAAAGAAAATCTCATGGATCTGAAATTCGTTGAATATTAATCAGAACCAGTGCACGACAAACCATTTTTGCAGCCGAAAAAAACTGTTTACTGCGGGGTAGTAGCACTACAGGTTGATGACGCAAGCATTGGAAGTTTTGTTACCGTTTAAATTTGGCGTTTTATTTTTATTTCCACGTATTCTTACCAAATGCTACGGATTTTCTGGCGCTCAGAACATCAATTACATTATCCGTCATTCTTGTCGGAGTATCCAAACTTAGTAATGATAAATCGTGTAATTCACAAGCACCAACCACGAAACAAGCAATCAACAGCAAACAATGCGCGTAGACAGAGTAGTCATAAAGCCAATACCTTACAGTGGCGTACAAGGCGTATGAGTTGCCATGACATGATCGCCGACACAATAACTTACCAAGAAACGAAGGCACATGACACGAAAGTATTCATATAAACGAATATTCGGTTACGTTGTAGTCCTGGTTTACTTTGCAGGAAAAAAAACAGAGTAGTCATAAAGAAAATATCTTACAGTGGTGTAAAAGCGTATGAGTTACCATGACATGATGGCCGACACAATAACAATAGCTTACCAAGAAACGAAGGCACATGACACGAAAATATTCATATAAACGAATATTCGTTTACGTTGTAGTCCTGGTTTACTTTGCAGGCAAAGAAACAGAGTAGTCATAAAGAAAATATCTTACAGTGGTGTAAAAGGGGTAAATATGAGTTACCATGACATGATGGCCGACATAACTTACCAAGAAACGAAGGCACATGACACGAAAATATTCATATAAACGAATATTCGTTCGACATGATATTTTACAATATGAACTGAAAATTTTAGAGCAACA
>JASANE010010862.1:0-47843 GCA_030248225.1 Trileptium ribeirensis
TTCTATGTCGTCAAAGAGTTGAAATATCCAGTTATCTTGGGTCATCAGTTTTTCGAACAATACCAGGTTACAATTGCTTATCCTGGACCTGATGTCTCAATCGCAGGGGTACCGGTGGAGGTATTTACCTGGAATTTCAGGGCTGATGATTACCAAAAAGTAAGTCGAAATTATGGATTTACAACGATTCAGCAAGAAGTGGACGGACGAACAGCGTCAGTATTGGAAATACAGGCGGATCCACAGGTTTTCCGTCTGGCACCCAGGTTGTAATGGAAGCAACAGAAGATGGCGCGGCCATTTTCCAAATGGTGCTGGTCGCGAGAGCTGTGGGAGTTGTCCAACCTGGTGGTCAACTCTGGGTGCCTATTATAAATACCACCAAATCAAAGATAATTATACCAAAAGGACTCATTTGTGTCAAAATTGAGCCTGTAGCCAGTTGCGAGGTATATCCTCCGGACGAGGAAGTAGAGGAAATTGGTCAGTTACAAGCTGGTAGTGATGAGGCAAAATTAGAATCAACGCCAGTATATCGGCATTGGGTAAATCAAGATCAGTTGCAAGAGTATTTGAAAACTCAATACGTTTGTGAGGACCAATTGGAGCCAATACCTGGTATTGATTTGTCATCATCAGTGTTAACTGATATGGAAAAGCGTTATTTACAGCTGTTGATGAATGAACATCGTGACATTTTTGCCAAATCAAATGAAGAACTCGGAGACTGCAGTGTAGCGTTGCATACCATCAACACGGGAACTGCACCGCCTATTCGACAAAAGGCATATCCTGCTCCACATGCTATGCGACAGGAAATCGAAAGACAAATTCAACAGATGAAGGCCACGGGGGCTATTCAACCGTCAAATAGTCCGTGGGCTAGTCCAGTAGTAATGGTGCACAAAAAAGATGGTACGTTACGTTTTTGCATTGACTATCGTAAAGTAAATGCTTTAACTGTAAAGGATGCATTTCCGTTACCGCGTACCAACGAGCAATTGGAATCGTTACGTGGAACACGATATTTTTCTACTATGGATTTGCAATCAGGTTATTGGCAAATTCGAATGGATGAGGAAAGTAAACCCAAAACGGCTTTTGTTACCCACGAAGGATTATACGAATGGGATCGTATGCCGTTTGGTCTGACCAATGCACCTGCAACGTTTCAACGTACGATGCAAACGGTATCACTTGGATTATGGGGAATCAGCTGTTTATGTTTCATTGACGACATAATAGTGTTCTCAGCTGATTTTTGGCAACATTTATTCCATCTACATCAAGTATGGCAGCGTTTACGCGAAACCGGCCTTAAAGTCAAAGGAAAGAAATGCCATTTTGCTCAAGAAAAGGTGCAATTTCTTGGACATGTCGTTTCACGTGAAGGAATAAGTACCGATCCTAGCAAAATCCAAAAGGTGCAGAAATGTTCTAAACCAACGTGTGTAAAGGAAGTACGAAGTTTCCTCGGTCTTACCAATTATTACCGACGGTTCGTACCGAACTACGCTACTGTTGCGGCACCGTTGTACGAAACGACCAAGGAACGTCCTAGAGGAGTCAAGTTTTCTTCTGGATGGACGGAGGCATGTGATACCGCTTTTGAACAGCTAAAGGAAGCGCTCACTACGACGCCAATTTTAGCCTATCCGGACTGTACAAAACCTTTCGGTTTGTTTACGGATGCCAGCGATTACGGTGTAGGCAATGTTTTGGAACAAGAAGACGTAAATGGTAGACTTCGGGTAATAGCCTATGGAGGGCAGAAGTTTTCTCCTGCTCAGATGCACTATAGTATACCTGAAAAGGAATGTTTAGCTATTGTACGTGCGTTCAAGGAATATCGACCATACTTCATTGGTAACTACGTTACGGTATATACGGATCATCAATGTTTAACGTATATACTAACCGGCCGTCGAAATTTAAATGGACTTACTGGCAGACTTTTCCGATGGACCATCAAATGGCAGGAATATTCATTCGAAGTAAAGTACATGCCAGGGCTTAAACTTACGAATGCCGATGGTATGAGCAGACCACCTTTGCTCCAAATATCGAAGGAAGATATCGAGAAGGCGTATACTTCTGCAGCCTATGAACGCGATGACGCTGTAGCTTATGCTGTAGATGCAGACGTCACTGGTCAAGAGGTTCCACGAGCGGATCATACTGGTCAAGATCGACCTGAAATGGTAAATTTGCGACACAACGTCACGGATCAAGACTGGCCATGGTCGCAGGAACGAATTCTTAGAGAACAGCAATTGGATCCAGAAATCGAGGAAATTCGAGCCTTTAAACTTGCTAATGGTGAAGTTGTAGGGCTATCGAATGAACGTTATCGATGGCTATGTCGAAATCAAGGAGATTTCTTCTTCCAGGATCAGCTACTCTTTCATCTACATTGGCGCCATCGACATCAGCGACGCGCTGTAGTGTTCACGCAATTGGTTGTGCCGAATGTGTTTCGACAAGAACTATTGCAACGATATCATGAAAACTTTGCGGGTCACTTAGCTTGGGAACGAACTTATCCTTTGCTTTCGAAACACTATTATTGGCCAACTATAGCAGCAGATCTACACGTATTTATACGGGATTGCATTGTCTGTAATCGTTATAATCCAGGTGGTAATCGTAAAGTACCGCTACACCCAATTGCTATCCCGTATGCGCCATGGGAAACGGTAGGTGTGGACATTGTGGGACCATTGCCGGCTACAGAAAATGGTAACAAATATATTATTTCCTGGATTGACTATTTAACGAAATGGCCTGAAGCATTTCCTGTGCCCGATACTACTGCGAAATCCATTGTAACAACTTTCATTCAGGGTGTTTGCAGTCGACATGGACAACCCAAAACGGTCATTGTTGATCGAGGTGCTGGATTTATGGCAGAGACACACCAAAAGGCTTTGAGTTCCCGAGGAGTGAAACTCAACTTTGTGGTAGCGGATCACCATCAATCGAATGGCTTGGTCGAACGGTGGAATCAAACACTTATTCGGGTGTTACGCAAAATTGCAGATGAAAATCCAGATTGTTGGGATGAGTATATTCCACTAGTTTGTATGGCGTATCGAATTACACCAAATGTAGCCACTGGTGAAACGCCATATCGTATGAACTATGGTCGAGATATGGATTTGGCAGAGGAACCACGACGATTACAAGTGCGATCGGACTCTGTACAAAAATACGTACAAGATTTGTACCAGGAGTTACAAACAATTTGGACCGAGTGTAAAGATCAATTACAAAAAACACAGGAACAATATCGAGAGCGATACGATCGACGTATTTCGGCGAATCAAGCAGATATTGTCGAAGGCAGCTTAGTCTTCCTGCTTGAGAAAACTGCTCGTGGTCGGGGATTTCACCCAAAATTAGAACCGTTATTTCGTACTTTATATAGGGTACAAAGGGTGGACGGTCATAACCTGGAAATTCGGGAAATAAATCAACCACGGGGTCGGGACTTGTTAGTCCATAAGGACATGGTAAAATTGTATCTGGGCAATATAGAACAATACTTGGGATACCTGAGGGGCAAAATTCCCATAAACCCTAAAATTCAAGATCTTTGTAGGGTTTGTCGGCAAATAAATGCGCCAAATAGACCTGGTAAAAATAAGCCGAGACGGTTAAATGAATGGGTCGCATGTGACGGACCCCATTCAAAAGTTCACTGGTTTCATTTAGATTGTGTCGGACTAAGTAAATTGCCTACTGCGGTAGAGCAATGGTTTTGTGCTGAGTGTAAATAACAATGTAGTGACGGTAGTTTCAGGTTTTATGTGTTAAAATAAATTTAAAAACTAAATTTGGTATAGTTTAGACTCTAACAAAAAGTTTTCTCGTTGAATACGAATCTAAATTTTCTATTATATAACCTGAAACTATGGTGGCTACAAAATTCATAGCACGGCAATATACGAATGGCTGTTCATAAGTTATGTACTTTGTTGAGCGGAATTATATGAGTTGTATTGTTGGAAAATTGTAACTAGTTATCTGATTGGCAAATTTTGGACTAACTATGGTACACTGAACAATTTCACAATAAGTGTTAGGAACCTTATTTTTCCTTGATTTGAATTGACTATTTCCTGTCTAAAGGGAACTTATTCTCTAGCATCTTTTAAATTAACAGGCACCAAAAACTAACAAAAACTTGAAAAAACTTAGCTAAAATTTGTCATCATGTTGAGATGATACACGCAAATATTATCAGTTTTGGTTGTGTATGAAAACTTATGAAATCTAATGGACAGACCCTAGAAGGAAAAGAACTGCACTGATGGGAAATCTGCAGATGAGGAAATGGTAGTGTCAATGATTGTAATCAGGATGTACGTTATTTTAGAACGGCGGAGCTCGTTAACAAAACGATCGAGCAGCGAACACGGAGCCAGATCGAAATCATCGCCTATGCACGTCTATTTTATCGGCGACTAGGGCTACCGCGAATGGTCATTTGCGTTCGAACACAACCACAACTGGAAATGGCGCTTACGTTATTGCGAGAATCCAGCTGGAACATTTTCGGGTTGGACAGCGAAGCTTTTCAGCTGCCGCAGTGGTTAAGAGACATTAACGCACAAGATATTCTAAATCGGGAAGAAGTTGGCATTGGTACGTCGCTAGCGCAACGATACTCGCGTCACACTCGTTATGGGCGCGTAGCACCGTTTTTATCCGAATCGTGGTTCAACATTCGTAATATGACACGGCTCGGTGTTAAACAGGGTTTTGCAGCGACTATCCAGATCGCAACCATGGAAGGCTTGGTAGTCTTCATTGATTTGATCGGATTTCGACTCACAATGCCAAGCATTATACGCGAATTCTTGGAAGATCGCACGTTGTATATTATCACGTGGGCTGGACATTGTGATCGACATTATCTATCGCGTCTCGAAATTTTGCGTGGAAAAGCACCACTCGACGCTGATCATTGGCTCGATCTTCAGGCGCTGAAAATGCAATACGAGCATGAGCAATATGCACCGAAGAGTAATCGGTTGGATGAACAATTTCGGCAAACGTTGTATCAAGAACGACCAGCTATGACACCATGGGGTGATCTAGCAATGCGCGTCTTCGGAGACACAATTCATGATTATTTCCCACCGCCGCATAAGGAATATAAGAAAAAAGTGAAGGAATATCGTAAACTCGCCGCACGGAAACGCGTTCCCTATCGCGAGTTTATCGTTTATGCGGCAATGGATGCACTAGTGCCGGATTTAACCGTTATGGCTGCGGAGGAACGATCTACGCTTGACGGCGGAATAAAAACAGTGGAAGATGTACGAGATTGGATGAAAGATCTAGTTTGGACATTCTTGCCAATCGACTATTTCAAAGTTCCGCAAATAAAATTCGATTTCGACAAAGCGGACCAGTATCCGGAAGTCGAAGCGATATTTATGCCAAGATATTTCGACATGTGTCAACGAACCAATAAAGATTTTCCGGAACATCACTCGTATCTGATGATCTATGTTCGAGAACCGGATGAACTGGATGTCAAGCGTATGTATATCGCATTGGATACTTCGGAACGAATTCGTTGGACTGCAGTATTGCCGAAATATCAACGTGCATGGAAAATGCCACAACCTGATATTAGCCTGCACGGAGAATTATTGACTCCCGCCAAAAGCAAAGCTATGTGTGAGTCATTGCGATACGGCGTTATCGAAGACCAACGTCGCAAGCATTTAGGACCTGTCTTGCTGTCCGATTACGCACATCATATGGAAAAAGAAAGGGAAGACGCTCGACGACGAGAAGAACTAACAACTTTTTCGGAGGAATCTAGTCCTGGTTTGGAAATCGTTGACGAAATAATGGACCAATCTAGTGTAGCTACGAACCAAAAACCATCTGGAAAAGCGCTAGAACCATCAAAATCAATCGCGTCGCAATCGCCGTCGCAAGCGACGTCAGCGAGTGAACAGCAACAAGGTGTTCCTGATCAACTAGCGCAACGATTATCAGGAGACTTATCTCCAATATCGCAAGATGGTGATGAAGCTGCTAATCAAATTATTAGCACGAGTCGGTTGCACGAAGCTGTTGCAGCAGTGAGTATTAGTGACAATCCGGTTCAGGTTGAAGCAACGCCTGGTCAACAAATACCTCAGGTGGTATCACAACAAATGGGTCACATTATTTCTACGGAAGACGTAGCGATGAGATCTGCTAATGATATGGATGATTCAACTTTTGTTGATCAATGGTTCGAAATCGATACAGTGCCAGCGGATTATCAACCATATCTAACGTCCACGAGTGGCACGGCACCCGGCTATGCCACAACGGTAGTTTCAAGTGACTTGCAAATACAATCAAATCCGGCATTGGAAACATCCGGAACAGTCGTGCAACATCCGTCGTTACCGTCACATGATACCCCGAATGTAATTAGTGCGATACCTCCGGTAATGGGGCCGTTGGGTACTCTTGCGTTTACGGTACCACCGCCAGCTATTACTCGGATAAACGCTATGCCAGCGACGGGGTTAGCAAATATTTCTAATTGGCCTATGTCTAGTGCTTCGACTGGTTATCTTTCGGCTTTACAATTTTCGACAGTCGCCACAGCTTCAACGGGAACCATTGTACGCAGCTTTCCTGGTGCTCTTACTTCAATGGATGTGTTATCATCAGCTGCGTCCGAGACAAGTACTATACCTTATGCGTTAGCACCATTAGCTTCTAGTGCTTGGGTACCTCCGATTATGCAGTCAACAGCGTCAGTGGTACCAGCCACTACTATGGGTGCTGTAACTACGGAGTCGAATCCGGAGTCCGTTGAACCATTGGGAGCAATTGCTCCGGGTCAATTATCAGAGATCAATTCCAACCTGCAACGAAATGGATTGCAAGATTTTCTTGGCGAAATAGGTCAGAATGAACCACTATTTGTTGTTCGACGACAACCAATTTGGCCCCCAGAAACCAACGAGCGATGTCAAATAACAACCTGTCCGCGAATGACTATGTTTTGTTGCGCACATTGTCGTCTGGGATTCTGTCGCGGACACATCACTGAACATGGGTGTCACGGTCAATCTACCGCTATCGGTCATTGTGCATTTGGACGATGGGTCTGGAGTAAAGCTAAGCACGTGCTACGTGATATTTGTATTGCTGTACCATATGTACAATGTTCAAATTGTCGCAGACTGTTGTGTCCGGATCATGCTGCTACAGATTGCTGCGATGGACAAGATAATCATACCGGATGCTCGACAGCGTTGGAATTATCTATTCCGGTGCGACGAATGTTGAATGACGACGGTCAGCCGGAAATCCACGCGGGAACTCCGGAAATTGACAACATGGACATACCAATTAGCCGTACGTTGTGGGAACGACGACAACAAGGTTTCGCGCAAATTCGATTACAAGCAGATATGCCTGATGGCACACGACCCACTAGCTGGTTTATGCCAAGTAATGCTATTCAAACTATACCAGCGGTATGTCGAAGTACTGATGAGCATACAATTAAGATTCAAGCGGAACTTGTACAATTACAACAAGTAAACGCTGTTAACGAACGACGTGTCACCGAATTGGAAGAATCTTTGCAAGAGTCGCAAAACGCTCATGCACAAGCTCATTAAGACGCGGCGCAGTCACGACGACAAACTCAAACCATGCAGACAAGTATCGACCAATATCGTGTTCGCATTACTACGTTAGAACAGTGCATTCGCGAACAAACGACACAAATGGTTCACTTGCACGATCGACCCACTATGGCGGATATGGCAGTTCAGACGGACGTGGTTACAACGATGGATACACCAAAACGGGAGAAAGCGAAACAATCACGGAAGGCAAAGCGACGACGTCAACCTTCTTCCGAATCCAGCAGTGACACTACGTTTACACTAGATTCGGGAGGGCGTGATAGCGACAGGAAGCCAGTTACGAGAAAACAGCGAACCCATCCTAACATTGCTCTGGAAAGTAAACCGTTTGATCCGGTGAAACAAGCTGAGCGAATTCTAGAACAAGTAGAAGCACGCCAACAACCAATCGTACGACGAAAACGAATTCCGCTATTGCGTGAACCAAAGGCCGAATTTCAATTGCTAGAAACTTTCCCAGTAACAGAACAACCGGCGCAATTGAGAGTTACTATCGACAACACTCAACCGTTACCGGAATCGCAACAAGACGCAACGCAAATGGGTGCTCGACCGCGTACGCATGGTTTTCACCAGCCGTCTACGTCGACTCAATCGCCGTCGGGGGAATATCACACAATTCAGAAATCTGTCGGTGAAGAAAAACCAGTAATTGGAGCAGATCAAGTAGCTGTTGAGGATGCAATCTGGATTCGTGATTACGAGAACCAACCGGATGCAGAAGAACTCCGACATGCACCGTTGCTGCCGTATCTGTTACAATGGCGACCGATGTATACGCCCAATGCGTTCACACGAACTGAAAATGGATATTTGAACCAATTGCGTGTTCATTTCTATCAAATGATTGCAGAATTACCGCAACCTGTCCGAACAGCTGATTACATCTTTACCGTGGAACGTATCGGACTCACAGTTTTCCAATACTTTCAAACGAAATTGGTAAAATCGGGTGCGAATCAAATTTTTCAAGTTATTCTGCAAGTGCTAGCCAGCCGCATCCGCTTCAACCTATATCATAAAACGTTGAACAATACCGATATAATGCACCGTACACCTTTTCCTGTTCTGCTACTCTTCAACTTCAGCGAGATGCATCGACAAGTGGGAATTATGGAGCGACACCCAGGAAATGTCTACGGGTCGCGCATTCGAAAGAGAGTAAAAGCATGGAATGGCCGATTCGGAGCCCATCTGCAAGATGCACTCGAAACTGTTCGACGTACTTTAGAGGATTTGGAAATCCAGATTCGGTTACTACAGGATACTGTTATGGATCAACATCCGCGACGAAATCAATGGCTGAACATCGCGAATCGCCGACAAGCGCGATTACAACCTGGTTGGGAACAGCATCAACGGCAATTCCATCGATTCCTCGCAGCACAAGTGGATACCACTGATCATCGGATGCGCAGACTATATGCAGGATATCGATCATGTTTGCCATATTTCGGGGTACCGCCATATCTTGCACCGGAACATTATTTACGAGCGGTTGGATATCAGCAAGAACAAATCTGGCGTATTACACGAGGTGACTATGATATCTTTGCGTCTCTCGATCGTATATTACCAGAAATGCCAATTGCGGAATGGGGCACTTACAATCATATGTAAACCTTAACTGGTAATAATAATAACTGTAATAGAACTAATAATTGATCGATCGAAGTGCCTTAAGTTCAATATTACGGCTATGACAATTGCTCAGCAACAATCATTGATACTTTAATACTGCGAATAACTATCGAGCTGTTTTGACAATATACTACACAATTGGTGATAATTTCCGTGAACAATAAATACTGTGCCATTGACATTCGATGCCAAAGGAAGAACAAGTCAAAACCCATAATAATGCTTTATTTTTATATTGCTATATTATACTAAATGGTGGATAGAAGAGCTTGTTTTTCTTGTTTTGTTTTTTTTGTGTGGTGTAGCTATGCGGTACAATTCCATAGTTCTAAAACCATTCCATTGAACTAATTTCATAACAAGTGTTAAAATCAATTTCACTTTAATTTTAACTTCGGTCTACTAGATTTCATTTTGGACAAATTTCAATAATATTTCTAATTTCCTCAAATCCATTTTACTGTGTTGCGGACACTATATTTCAATGCAAAATTTATCTCTGTTTTTCTACATATAAATTCACAAAATTTTGCCATATTACATTATCGATTTCATTTGTTACCTACCTCGGTGTAAATATATTGTGTTTTGAATACAGGGAAATATTACATAATATACTTTATTTTGTACTTTAATTTTGTTAGTTTAATATTTGATCATATGCTGCGCATTAATATTGCTTGGAAGGAATCCATAGTTCATTCCAAATTATAACAAACTGTTATTCAAGTGCGATTTTTAATTTCATTATTAACCTATAAATTAAATCTTTGGAATTTGGGAAAAATCTGATTTAGAATATTTTTGAAATTCTAGTCATTTTTCATTATCGGAAATTTCGCAAGAAACCAAACACAATCATCAGAAATTTTTCAACGGTATTTTCAAACCCAAACGGTGGATTCTGATTTTCTCACTTACTTAATCCGAATATTACTGTTTTTATTTGGTATTGTTATTAATGCAAGTCGAGACAAGGTACGGTGTACATTAATTTGGTTTAATAATCTTGCTCAGTATTGTATTTTAATGCCATAATATTTCAAAGCATTATATTAACATTTTGTTTGCATAGTATTGTTGTAAATTGCAACGGGTTCAATTATAACTTTTCAAATTGCTATTCTAATATTGGAAAAATGAAAAACTCAAAAATACAAGTTCAACCTGCTCCCTAGAACACATACTCAACGGGGACGTTGAGGAGTCGGGTCCGGGGATGTCAACTTTTGGGCAGGTCCAACCTTGTATTTTCTCTCCCCAGACATTACACTTTACTCATTTCAACTTCAACCTTAAAACTAACATGAATTAATTTTCCTTCCCTGGGGAGACATTGACTCTCCCAAAGGGGCAGTTCCTATAACCTCTCTGGCCGGGACTTTTTCTATTATTTTGGGCATAGGGACTCATAATTTTCCTTATTCGGGCTATATGGTTCCTATATTTCAAAATACTAATTTGAAACTAAAATCTGATAATATTCAATATTTTCAACCAAATACCAAGATTAATTTTATTTTCAAAACTTTCCCAAAACAGGGTGGTGGTTATGCTTCCCGAGTGGAATGGCACGCGGCCGCACCTTGGGTAACCACCGCAACTACCCCATTTTACTCCTACTTCGGGGACAATTATTTCCTGAATATGGGTTGGAATTTACAAATTTATAAATTCCTTTACTTTTGGCTTAAATAACACATCTCTCTCTGATCTATTATTAATTTCTCCCGGTGGGGTGTATCATATATCGTTCCTGGTACGGTAACACCTATCCCCCACTCGGGTGAACCCCTTATTTATCTCTATTTGGTAATACATTCCCTCTATACCCTGATATTATACTCAATTTTATCCAAAAATCAACTTTTTTACCTTATTGGTAAAATTATAAATCTATCAGAACTTTATCACCTAGGAACAGATTCTATCCTAAGGTGGGACTACATTTCATCCCTTCCCTAGGCTAAGAACACTCTAATTGTCCCACAATCCTATTTTCCTTAACTTTTGGTGTCCCTCCACTTTCACCATTTTCTTTCCAAAACTAAATACGGTAATATTTGATTTTCTAATTTTATACGATAATAAGGGTTTCACAAACTATCCCAGGTGGTTCTAACTATCTACTCCTACCCTAAAAACTACCTAATTCCTATGGGATACCTAATGACACCCCTATTTCTAACCCCAAAAATTTACCAAATTCATTCAAAATTATATATTAAATAAATAATCTAATAATTGTTACTAAATAAATTTAGTTAGCTATTCTTTTTCTGCGCTGTAAAACTCCAGCTTTTTTGAACAATCTGCGCGTGCGCACGTCGACATGTTGGGGGAAGTTGTATTATTATGAGTTAGTATATTGTGTACGACGACGTGTTAGTATGTAGTACGACGTTGTGTGGTTTTGTATTTGTTAGTTTTTTTATATACGTTTTCATTAGAGTATTTTTGCTTGCTACTTTATTGGTTATTAAGTATTATGTATTAATGTAACTTACTAATCTTGTACCATATTAGTAATACAAAAGTTTTCTCTTATACGAGTTTTTTTGTTTTCCTGCATTGATTTATGCATAGATCTTGGTATGTGGACAGTATGAAAGGTTTTTTTCGTTAGTTTCGGTTTGCGATTTATATCCGAACGACGTAGATATATAGCTATGCATTCTAAACCCACACACACAGATATCTCTACCCCGATATGCGCGTATATATTGCCATGGACATCTAGGATTATAGTGACAATACAGGAGGTCGTTCCTGTATTTTCTGGATCCTGCCGTGGTGGCAGGATTACTAGGCATAGTAAGACCTAGTATAGGGTTAAGGCAGACCAGAAAGAGGGCAGCCCATCCCCTGAACGGGCACTAACTGAACGAAGATAATGATACATAAAACGTATTGCTATCAGGAGTTACATTTATACGTGTGTGTAAGAGAGTAACCAGAACTCCGGGTGTGGCGAAAATCGTGTTCCGGTTGCGGTTTCGGCAAAGGCAAAAATCATACCGGACCCTGGTTTAAAATTGTTCATATTTTTGCTTCATCTGTTTTCCAAAGATACGTTATATATACGCAATGATCAAGTTCCAACACAACCAATAAAAGGAAAGGTTAACTTTGCAAGTTGCCATGTGAGACGTAAGTGGGCCACAATACCGCGGACTGTGCTATACATCTTTTGTTATAAGATCTCTTAAATACAACCGCAGCTTTGCTAGACACAACGGGCTCGGGCGACACACAGTTGGGCTCGGCTCCTTGGACATCATGGCAGGGTTGACTCTACAGCCGCGCAAAACAAAGCCTAGAGCCAAAAATTTCACATCTACCATAAATTTCAGACTAGATGTGCTTCTAGAATATGTGTTCAATTATTACAGTACCGTCGCTATATATGTACATACATTCTTTCTCAATATTGTGACCAGTTGTGACGCTACTAATATTTTAGACCGTGGTGCAGCTGTTAATATTTGTCAAAATCGTAAAAGTAATTAGGAAGTCTGAATTGCGTAAATAAGAACATAAATCGCAAAATAGGCGACGTTCTAAATTCTGATGAGTCACTGACTTGTTAATGAAAAAAGTAAATATTTCTTTTATTACGTGATAATAATTAGGAAACCGTAGCGAAATATCTGTTGCAAAAAACATTATAAGTTGCATTAGAAGTGTATATGTAAGATTTAGTTGCGAGTGTGATATAGAGACAGTATTTGACCGCGAAGCCCTGTTTGGTCACGTGTCCACCTGGGGAAAGACTGCATAGACATTTGAGAAAAGTCTTATTTAAACATGCGGTGCATCGCAGTAGCATCAGTGTGTCATAGTGATAATTACACAATTAGTCTGTTATTCTTCCGTTTCTGATTTAATTCACAATACCGCGTCCGAGGACCCCCACAAAATTTTGCTGAGCGAGGTCTCCCAGTAGAATAGTATAAACCACGGCTTTAGAGGGCCCCGTGCCGAACATTTTGGGTAAACTGTAAAAATTTAGGAAAGTCTGGAGAAGCATGGACATACCCTCCCCAGCTTGATTTCTTGGGGAGAGCAGCTGCCCTCTGTTCTCGGATGGCTGGCTCGCTCTGTTTCAAATATTTATAAACAACAAAATATTTTTGGCTTTTATTTGGCATGTGGTAACGGGTATTTCTTGTCTGCGAAATTTTGCTCCAGTATCTACCGATCTCAGTAATCACTGAACCGATGTTGAACTTCCATCATGCGTTAAATAGAACAAAATCGTGTTTCAAACACCAAAATATTTCGATTTTTCTATGTTTTACTCATTTAACGTGAGACTGATTGATAGTACGGTAACTGTTCTAACGCATAGAAAAACGATCAAAAACAAAAATTTTATATATTTGACTCTATATACAATGACACGTCATGAAGTATTTCGGTTTTTTTCGGTTAGTTATTTAAACACTTACCAGTATAAAAGTCAACTTTGAAGATTCAACGATACTTTTGTCAAATATATATGACAAAAAAATTCCTGATTTCTTTGAGTCACCACTGGCCTAATAAATATATGCCAATGAATAATTTTTAATATTGACAAGCTTGGCGAATGGTAACAAAATCTCCGCTATCTTGAAAATAGATGATCTACGGCTTGGGAAACGCGGCCTGAACGAATTGTGACATACGTTGGTGGCATTCGAAACTACGACTTCATACTTTATACCATTTTCTGTAACCACTGGGCACTTGATTTTGAAATTTTGATATTTCTGTGTTTTATTTGCTTTGGGTCAGTAATTTAACTAAAACAACATAATGCTACATTAGTTTTGTTTGGCGGAATGCACGGTTATTAATAATTAACATAGTGGGGGAACATCGGTATGCTCTATTTTATGTATGTCAACGACATTTGAAATAATTATTCCTGAGTAGAGACGAGAGTGCTCTAAATCCGACTGGAGTCAGCTATGACGCATGAAGAGCTCAGTAAAGCCTAAAATTTGTCGGTAAGATCTGATACTAATGTGTTGCAAATGCTAGGGTAAAGTCTTAAAACCACTGCTGTAAAACTGAAAAGATAATTATGACAACTGAGCTCTAGCATAATAGTCAGCAAACAGCGATAACAGCCGAGCTTACCTTGGCTGTGCTCTTAATAGATGCTAAAAGCAACAATATACAGTTCTTTTGCCAGTTCTATAAAATATATTTTAGGGAATTGCAAATTTTTGCCGTTTAAAAGTTAAGCGTAGTTTGTCATCAGAAGAACTGAGTCGGACACAATATAGAAAGCCAGCAATGCCCGTTTACAACGATAGTCGCACAGGACGGTTCGAAAGATCTTGAAAATCGGGCTGTTCGTCTCTATTGTGGAGCAAATACTATCTCTATTAGGTTAAATAACTTCTGTAAAATATATGTGTAACACATGCGTAGTTGCTAATTTTATTTCAGGTGTGTGCCGTGTGAAAGCATGAAAGAAACACTAAGTTTTAAATACGAAGACTTTGACTTTGTATACATAATTTGATTACGCATATCTGATACCGTTTTGTTCTTTATGATGCTGATACGAAAGCGTTTATCCTAAATAGACGAGCAACGGTTGATGTTTGAGCAATAACCTTGAAAAAATTATCAAAATTTGCCTTGTGGTTGTTTGAACTTGGTATAGTACAGTTTTATTAATGATTAGAACATGGAATTTTGTTTCGAGGGTGATGAGCGATATATTTTAAAACAGAATCTTACTAACCAATTCAGTGAACTACGCGTTTTGTCAAATCTTGAGTAGTGCTACTGCATTGTCTGCAAATTGTTTACTTGATTTAAGCCCCAAGGGTTAAAATATTGAAAAAACTTATAAACGACTAGTCCGATCCAAATTGGTTGATATTAAAGTAATGGTAGAAAGATAGTACAAAACCCATATTTTTATGACTTGTGGCATTTTTGTTTTTTCGTTGATTTGGAACATGGTCGCATGGCTTTCGAAATTTAAGTTGTAATCGATACAAAGTTTCATACACTCGTTGGTATATACTGGAACAGTGATATTACCAGAAAGCATAAAAGAGTCATTTCGTTTAGCCCCCTTTCGGGCCAAAATTGGTCAATTTAAAAAATACAGTGATAATTTTGGTACCATTCGACGAGCTGGTTTAGAATATACTCACGTGGCCACTGATATATATGACAATTCTTTCCGACTTTTGTTTTATTTATCACTCTTGATACCCAAAATTTTCGAAAAAAGTTTTAGCCGACAAATGCATAATTTTATATGCCATTCGAATAGCATTGACGAGCTGAGTTGATTTTAGTAAAATCAGGTGAATCTGTTCATGGGGCAACGAATTACGTTTAGACTATTGGGAAACCAAAAAAATCGAAAAAAATTTTTGTCCTAAATGTTACCGAAATGTATATATTCTAAACCAGCTCGACGACCTGAGTGAAATGGTACCAAAATTATCACTGTATCCTTAAAATTGACCAAATTGACCTAAGGAAGCTAAAGGAAAACACACGCACAACATTGTTTTAGTAGAATATCACACTTGATACCAATCTAATAAATGTAACGTACATATTTTCTCAAAGAATATTCTGCATCTTTCGTGTTTTCGACCGTAATGCCGGAATAAATATTTACTAAAGTCGGCGTCGCGTTTTATGGAAAGCTGGTTCTGGCTCAATTTCAGAAAACAGCGCAAAATTTTCTGCAGTTACTTCAGGCTATACTGTTACAGCTGTTATATACTTCTGTTTTAAACGTCCCGGGAGATCTCTGGGCGCCTAATTAAAAACAATTCATGTTTCTGGGACTGATTTATAGTACTGAACCAACCGTTTTGGTTAAGCATGATGTGGATTATTAAAGTCTTAGCAGTAAACTTGACAAATATAAATTGCGTCAAGTACCAGCCAGTGCGCTTGTAAACTTTGTAGAAGAAAATCTTATGCAGTATTTTGCCTCCAAAAAAATAAAAATTTGGCGAAGTTTATCTTTAATTCATGTTTCACAATATGTTATAGTTTTCATAATTTTTGGTAAAAAATTTCTCGATTAGCGTATTATAGCATTTGAACAGCATACACAAGCTGAGTCAGTCGGTGTGAAGATCAGATCAACTGGTTCACGAGTTAGACTAAGACACGACTTGTATCTTTAAAATGGCCAATTTCGGGTTTGTGGATTAACCGAAAAAGCCAATTTCCAGCTGGCTGTATTTATATATTTGGAAGCCATCACCGCAGCCATTTCATCCAAAACGAATGCTTGTAATATTCAAAAATATTGATGCTTAGGCAAAAACTTTATAAAACTATCATTACAACATTTCGGCTATTCCTTCACATGCTTTAAGGTTCTGGCTTTGTTTTACTGTACCGACCTCATTTAGTTAGAAATATCAGACAAGCGAATTTTACCTTGTGATTAGAACACGCTGTTTTGTCATTGTTACTATTTAAGCTTGATCGCCTGAATTTTAATAGCTGTGGATTAAAGATTAGTGATTTTTCTATGCTATTCGCACCAAGTATTTGGCTCTCCAGCTTACTGGTTATGCACAAGGGTGATATCCATGGGTCGGTTCCCGCAGCCTTAACAAGTATAGGTGCCCAATTTCAGTCGCCTGGGTGGGTAGATGGTTTCAGCGGCGGTACATCAGGGGAGTAACCAAAAACTTTGTTCAGGCTCCCGATTTTTGCCTCGTAATGAGCACTCACTTCATCCAAAGTATTGTTGTATTGCTTAAATGTTTTGAGCGGTAAGGGCTTAAATGATTTTGTGCGCTGCTCCCGAGGGTGTTGAGGTGCCTCCACATCCCCACAATCAAACAATGGTTCTGCTATTGGCTCTGCATGTATAACTTGAATACTAATCGATAACCGATTGTTATTGGTATATATTCACTCAATCAGTTATCACACAATGAAGTCCCCCGGAATGTTTTTCGAATAAAATTGGCAAAATTTGTAATATATAGTTGCTCCATCAAAAGGGTTCATGTAGCCCAGATTTATCCACAACAGAAGTATCTTTAGATTATTAGTGTTATAACGACACGTCTCCGATACAAAATGTGATCATTGCTCAACTCATCCACCGTATAAAATATGCAACACTGTACTTTGCGAGTACAATTATCCGATAGGCTTAATATATTTTATATATTAAAAATATTGGCGCGCAATAAATAAGATATATTTGAAATTCGAATATTTGTTTTGTCGAACAGCTGTTATGTCAAATTATTGTAATAAAAATATGCTGTAATTAAGTTGTATAAAAATAAAGTTTATAATTTGTAAAAACTTCAACGTTTATTTACGCGGCAAAATTAATCACGTAATTGTGAAAGGACTTCAAGCCGATGCGTTCTATGGTCAAATAATATGTCTGTGTATCACTACGCGGGATTCAACGGTAGTTTTGGATACAGTTTCACGAAACCATCGTTATTAAAAATACGTTATATGTGATTCGAATAGATTAAAGAATTATGTGCCGAAGCTATTATAGCCTTCCCAAACATGTATAGCCGACATGTTTCGATATAAGCCAAGTGCCTGAAAGATGGTTTTTCAACACCAGCAGCGTTATTTTTCGTACATGCTGAAACTCCGAAATCCCAGGGTGGTAGCCGGGCCCACAGGGCCGGGTGGGCGCATGGTTTCGGAGATTCTAGAGTGCATGCGGTCACTTGGGGGGGGTCAGGACCCCAGGGGATTCACTGCCCTACCTTTATGAGTACGTATTACTTTTGCCACACAAATTGTAATTGTAAAAAGTTTTTTTCCAAATAGTACAATTTTTTGAATCGGTGCTGAGCTTTTGTTACAAATTAAAATTAATAAAACCCGTACGTGAGCTATACCAACAACTATTGATACATAATCGTTCCTTTCGCCTTAACTGAGCGTTTAATGTTAAACTTGCATCAGTCAGGTCAAATAAAACATGAAAAGCGTTACGATATATCACAGGTAAAAAGAGATCAGCTTAATAGTGCAAAAGGTTTCGACTTGTCCAGTCTAGAGCATACATGCTCATAGAGGGTGTTACCCCTGAGTCCCCGAACGTCCAGACTCCCCTAACGGCGACCAACACACGGTTCCAAACGTGCCCGTTCCAGCCCCACCCGCATCCGTCCGCCGGCTTAATCCCCTGGGAGGCCAAACACAGCTCCCTTAGACCTCAGTTTAGAGGGAAAATGTAGGTTTTAGTCTCGGAAGTGAGATAAATGCTATGCTGTTCTCCATATACTAAACCTTTAGTCTTAGTTTATGCCTTCATATCGCCACCCGAACCCCCGTTCAAAGCGGTTGTATTTATGACTTTTAACACCAGCGTCTTGAGTATATTATATATCGCCACGATACTACAGGTTCAGTGAATCGACAACGGCATTATCCGATACGACGTAATAAACTTCATATAGACAGACCCTCAGGCCCCTTGCGATTCACATTGTTCCATAGTTCGCGTGTTGATGCGCAATATTCTGTTGAAATGTTTTCATTGCGTCGCAATAAATTCTTTGTTTCATTGCTAATAGTCTTTGAGCTGATATATTTGTTTACCGTTGTATCATAGATACTAAACAATCATTACACAATAAAATTGGCAAAGCAGGCCCATGTCAAATTTATAGCCACAAAACCCGAAGAATATGTCGAGGAACATACCCTGCAGCTCAACAATGTCTAATTTCGTGCACCCATACTTTAGATACTGTTTACCTTAAAGTAAAATGTAGTTAGTACTAGCGCTTTTAGTACGAAAAGTATAAAGGAAAAAATCACAAATTAGAAGAAGTTGGAATTCAGGACACTTAACTCCCTCTCTCACGACGTTCTCGACTATATACCCCACTATATGCCGGTGGACCTTTGGCATTTTCACTAAAATACCTAATAGTTGATGGGCATTTGCCTAGCTGTTTATCCTAAAATGTCAAAAACTGCCGTCCGTGCAGCAACTCTCCGTTTTTCTATTACGATACTACATCTCATGGTGACGCGCTAAATCTTTTATCTCTATAGTTGGTTATGCTAAAAGTCTCAGCGCACCATTGGGAAATACGTCGCTGAAAAAAAAACAAGGAATATATTGGTGTAATGCCGTCATTACTCCAAAATATCCTAAGTAATGTGTGCGGTTTAAAGAAAAGTAGACTCTTCCGTTGTCAATAAATATTTCCTATAACAGCTTTTGGTATTTAAAAAGGGTTGTACACCTGTGCAACCATCCGCCGCTCGTGTAGGATCTCTGAGAAGCTATGTGCTCGTTTTCATACATGCTCGAGGTACCAGGTCTCAGGGAAAGTAGCCTGATTCTCCCGGATGGGGGTCGGCCATCGGCTTCCGAGGCGGGCTAGCCGGATGACGGCAGAATGCGGGGCAGTTATAGGTTCGCCACCAGTGGGCGGATAGGCGATTCGTGCCGAGATTGGGCGGCGTTCAACATATCAAGAGTGGTAACCCCTACCCCCATATGATTATGTCTGCCGTTTATGTACGCTAAGAGCATTTAAGCTGTGTCACACTTCGCGAATCCAGCGCCTTTTTCCGCGGACAAGTTTCTGGCTACGACCCTGTATTTAGTGTTTTGTTTATGAATCCATACAGTCAGAGCATAGCCGACGTTATATAAAGTGCTCAATTGTCTGCGTGAACTTTGTTTGCTCCTTTTTCTGATGTAAGCCCACTCTTTTGATTATCTAAATACTCGAATTACGACCAATATTTTATTTCCTTAGCGTATATTCATAAAACACAGTACGCCATGTACTATTCTATTAGAATCGTGTCTATCAGGGTATGGTAGTAACGCCACACCAACGCTTTTTATAATACACATTTGGTGGAAAATATTTAAAACAAAAATAGACGTATTACAACGTTGCTGGGTATACAGTCTTACCGGACTATTAAGGACACGTTACAGAGTTATCGCTGACTGTTTAAGACCATTGTAGAGTCACGGTAGACTGCTGTATGTGTCTGTATTAATAGCTAATATTTTTAAACGGACATGTTTATAGTCGCTGCTCACTGTTAGGACATAGCTAGGTCACGGTGCACACAAATTAACTTAAACGAGCCATTACGTGAACAAAATGTCAAAGTCAAAGCCCAGAATAGGACCCTTACGTAGAGGAAATGGCTCCTTTACAGCAACCGATGAGGAGTGTGCTAACGAATTAGCGTGTTTCTTTGCATTGGTATACCGTCATGAACAGCATCCCGTGCCACTTCCCGCCCCTGTTACACTTGCTTCTAAAACTTCGGTCATCTTCACACATTTTAAGGTTCGTACTGCCGTTCGAAAAACAAAAAGGTTCTCTTCTCCCGGTCCTGATGGTGTTCCACCTGTAGTTCTCAAGGAGTGCGGCAGTATCCTTTACCCGGTGTTGTCGTCTTTTTTTACAGCTTGCTTATCGGAAGGCTTTGTTCCGACGTAGTGGAAGCAGGCAGACATCATCCCTCTGCATAAAAACGGCTCTTTTCACGATTCGGGAAATTTCCGCCCTATTAGTCTCACATCAGTTATCGGAAAAGTAATGGAGTCCGTTATAGCGGCAGACCTAGCTACATTTGGGGTGGAAAATAATATAATAAACGCGACACAGTTTGGCTTTTTGCTTGGTTTGTCTTGTGAACTTCAGCTCCTCACCTATATGGATTGGGTAATAAACTGTTTAAACAACGACGATTGGGTCGATAGCGTTTATCTTGACTTCCAAAAGGCCTTTGATCGCGTCCCACATCTCCGACTACTTGCCATCCTAGAAGCTCAAGGGCTCAGTGGAAATCTTTTGTCTTGGATTAGTAACTTTTTATCAAACCGTACACAATCTGTTATTATCAGTGACGCCCGATCCAACCATTATTCAGTTTCTAGCGGCGTACCCCAAGGTAGCTCACTGGGGCCTATCCTATTTCTTTAATACGTTAATCCAATCGACGCTTGTGTTTCTAGTGGGATTTTAAAAATTGCAGACGACTGTAAAATTTTTCGACACATTCCGAAAACTCCAGTTTCTACATTAGTGGCTACGACGGACATGCAGAACGATTTAAATTCCCTTTGGGAGTGGTCGAAATTATGGTCCATGGACTTTAACGTCGACAAATGTGCAGTGATTCATTTCGGCAGATCAAATCCCTGTATCGATTATGAAATGGGAGGACAGACTTTAAACTCTAAAGAGTATGTGCGAGATTTGGGTGTATTAGTTGCCCATAATTTAAAGTGTTCATTTCACGGCGCGGATGCAGTTCGACGCGCCGAGCGCGTCGTAAATTGTATTAGTACAGTAATTCACAGCAAATCCGTGCCTATTATTCGGAAACTAAACAAGTCTCTCGTTAGGCCAATTCTCGAATATTGTTGCACTGTGTGATGTCCGCACTACGATCATGATATCGAAATCATCGAAAAAGTTCAGCGTAGGATAACGCGCATGGTTCCGGGATTTAATGACCTTTCTTACGAAGAACGTCTGCGCCGATTTGGAATACAGTCACTCAAAACGCGACGTATACGTGCCGATTTTATTATGGTCTCCAAACTCTGTCACAATCTGACCGCTCAACCAGTACATTTATTTTTTGATCTACACCCGACTGTTCAAACGCGTGGTCACCGATACCGTTTAAAACCCAAGTTCACTCCACGGTGGAATTATGCTAGGGACAGTGTCCCATATCGCGTGATCGAACTTTGGAACCGATTGCCCGACATGGTTGTCGCCGCGCCGAGTTTGATCAGTTTCAAAAGGCGTCTCCACGACTCAGGTCTACTGCCACAACTTAGTTAGCCCTGTCTGCTGCCGCCTTATTTTTGCTTCAGAATCAATCTTGCATACCGCAGCTTTGATGTCTGGTTATAATACCCTTAAAAATTCTAATTCATAAGTGACCTAGATTTTTGGTATTTTGTCTGGCACTTTCATTTGCATTCCCAACTATCATTTGACCTTAATGTCACGGCTTTGGGAAATAATCCTTTTTGGTTTCAAACTAGCGGTTTTGCAACAACGACAAACACATTATAGTATTTTGTTGAAACCATTTAGTGAAATAAGTGTACCTTTTACCACGATTGGCTATGTCCTAACTAAAGGATCAACACTTACTTCCCCAACGATTTTTCATTCCTTTCTGAGTCATATCTCGCGACCGTTAAAGCAAAATTTGATTGCATAGCTAGGCTTCAGGATTACGTACTCTGCTGATTTTTCCCAAAAAAAGTAAAATTTTGACGGCGGGCATTCGCTGACCGAGACGCATTTTATAATTGAGGTGCTTAGCTGTAATGAGTGTTTGATACACAATAATATTATATAAATTTATGTATATATAAAACAACCACATCCGTAAGAGTCCAGGACATTTGTATTACAATTTTTTTCTTACATGACATTTATGCACGCTACATCATAACTGTGGGTTTACCTATTTGTGTTCTGGAGACCAAAGTTATTACTAGATATTCCGTGCCGCTAGAAATGGCATATATTACACAACATTGCGTTTAACAACTATTTTTTATATCGCACAAGCATTTATCTTACAGGTTCTGCAGCTCGTGCACGCACCTAATGTAAAAGGCTGCGATTTATATTTATAATTTTTTAAATTCTCCCTACTTTGGAATCTAAATGAAGACATAAAGAATACTATGCCTTTATTATATAAAACGATTGTAATCTTGCACCTAATGTATTGCTAGTGTATTGTTGCCTTTGTGTGTTAGGAGCTCAGGAAACTCAATTTGGTACATCATGAGAGTCATTGAGCACAGATTAGCTGCACGCCTTTAGTTTTTTGCCGCTTGAGTTTCGCGATAACCGGAAACATTCGCCACGTTCTATTGCACCTTTAATCGGTACGGAATGCTTTTGGTCAATCGTAATACCTATTCAAAGTAAAGCTTTTTGCGAAGACTCTGTTTTGCGGTTAAATTTTGAAAAAACATTCATGAAAATGGCGGAATTTTTTGATCTTAAATTAGTCGAAATTTAAATGAGAGGATTTAGAAAGCGAGCGCCTTTCGGTTACCGAAAAGCCCCATCACTTAACAATTACAATTTTCAATTTTCAGATTTGTTACAACACGATAGCATGCTTAGTGTGGCTAGTTTAATTTATTTGCGCATACTATTGGCGTATTGTTTGTAACTACAAAGCTGTAACTCAGTGACGCTAGATTGGAGGGTGATAGAACTACATACATTAATGTAACTTGGTTACGCATTTCTCGTTTTTATTATTTAAACATCGATATAATGCAATTATAGTATCGTGTAATACTACTGTAACTGTAAACAACGGTGTTACACGACTATATCACATATTTTTGTAACGGAATATTTCATCGTAACGCAGTTATGCGGGAGTACGTTCTAAGGAAATGATCTCGTTGCACACATTTCTTTGTGAAAGAGGCTCAAACTCAAACTTTTTATTCAAAGGAAACAATTTTAACCACACGTACTAATAAAAAAATAATAAAAATTAATAATTAATATAAAATAATAAATTAATCTAATGTAAATCAAAGTAATACAAATTTAATGTAATGCAACAACATTATTAATGTTAGCCACACTAAAGTTTATCAACAAGAATATAAGCTTTAGTATTTACAACGCAATAGCCCAATAATTTTATCGTTTTTCAGACGCTATTCTTGATTTAAAAATTGAAAGAGAGCTAGACCGCACAGTTGATTGAGATAAACTGTTCCAGAATTTAATTACACGAAATGAAAAAAATTGACTAGCAGAAGGGTTTAAGCGAGGCACAGTAAGCCGAAAAGAATTGGACCTTGTAGTACTATTTGAGACAGTGAAAAATGAATTACTATTCAATACAGTTTCATTATTTAAAATTTTGTACACCATCACAAGATCTTTAATACAACGACGATATTCAAGTGAATCTAAATCTAGTTTTTTCAAACGTTCAGCATAAGATAAGTTAGCACAAACAGGTAAAGACTTAGTAAAAGCTGCTTGAATCCTTTCCAATTTATCTATCTCAATGCACGTTTGTGGATTCCATACTTCAGAACAATATTCAAGGATAGGTCTAACATACGATTTATACACCTGTAATAATACATCAGTGTAATCAGTAATAAATGTACGAATAATTTGATTGGAAACAAAAGAAGCTTTTTTAACAATTGAAGAAATATGGTCCATAAATTTTAAGTTCGAACAGATGAAAACACCTAAATCAGGGTGCCTGTCCATGCTGTTAAGTGGTTGATCATTAATTGTATAAATCTCATGCGAATTGTTACGACCTATGTGTAAAACTCCACACTTATTTAAAGAAAGTCCCAGTACATTTGCATACATACATTCGTCAATTTTTTGCAAATCTAACTGTAAATTATTATAATAATTATCTTTTTTTGCTATATAAAGTTTAGTGTCGTCGGCAAATATAGAGATGTTTCCATATTGTACTACCTCAGGAAGTTCGTTTATATAAACGAGAAATAATGTTGGACCCAAAATAGAACCCTGTGGAACAGCGCTATCTATGTTAACATATGTTAACAAGGTTTGAATAAAAATCATTAACTTTAACGCGCTGTCTTCTATTTTGTAAAAAGTCTGCAATCCATCGCACTAAGTTGTTAGGTACAGCTACTCGATTTAATTTATACAATAATTTTTCATGAGCAATGGAATTGAATGCTTTTCTAATGTCCAAATATACAACATCTGTACAGACTCCAATATCATTACAAGAAACCCAGTCATTAACACATTGTAACAAATTAGTGACAGTTGATGATGATGATAGCCCCATATTGTGCGTTGACAGTTCATTGCTGGTCTTCTTCGTCAAGCTTCAGAAATCTGGCCACTTCGCATGGTTGTGACCATAAGCACTCTAATGTCAGTGACGTCGGGTTCGTTGGACACTCGAACAGATGCTGGACGTCCTGTGGACGTTGATTACAGTCAGGACAGAGTTCAGAGATGGAAGGGTCTATCCTGGGCTGATAGTTCTTCAGGATGGAACAATAGCTTGACCTTAGCTGTGCCAATGTTGTACGGGTTTATTAGTGACAGTTGAACATCGTTTCAAAAAACCATGTTGTGCAGCATTGAAAAAGTTAATACTAGACAGATAGTTCATTAATATATCATCAATGAAACTTTCGATAGGTTTAGAGACATTACAAAGAATGCTAATATCGCGATAGTTATTTGGATCATTATTAGTACCTTTATTTTTATATAGGGCAGTTATATTGGCATCCTTCCAAACCTGAGGAAGCCTTCCTAACGAAAGAGAAAAATTATAAATAAAATGCAAGGGGCGGTAAGTTCAGCCGCAAAAGTTTTCGAAAATAATGCAGGTATTTCGTCAGGTCCAGACATGTAAGATTTTTTCAGACGTTCTAGTTCTAATATCAATATTTTCACTAAAATTAACATCCGAAGGCACAACCTCGGCGGATAAACGATCAATACTAGTGTAAGTAGTAGCGAACTAACAGTTTAAGAGCTTAGCCTTGCCTTCATCAGATGTTACTACAGAATCCCCGCTTTTGAGAGTAGGAAGAACAAAGTTTGACTTTAAACGCCCGTTTATATAGCGAAAAAAACATTTTCTATTATTAGATCTAGACAAATTAAGCTCAACTGTTTTTAAGTACTCTCTTTCTTGGGCATAAAGTTCGTTAGAAAGCCTTTCATATTCAAATTTAGCCAGAAAATTCAATGATCGTGTCCATTCTTTAAACGCCAATTCCTTTCTACGGGCAGCTTCCACAGTAGAACAGGACCAGAACTTTTGTTTCGCAGTTCTAAATTCAACTGGAACATACAACTTTATAGCTTTATATTTTAAGACATAACAATTATTATTCAATTGAGATAGGTTCGACCAGAAGACTACATTCCAATCAATAGAGAGTAGAAATGTACTTATCGCAATTTTGTCCATTTTACTAAAATTTAGAAAAGATTATGGAACAAAAGGGAAGGAAACATTTACTTTGAAATGAATAGTAGCATGATCAGATGAACCCACCGGAGCCAGCACCTCATGTGCTAGTACTAAATTTCTATTACTAACGAGCAGGGAACATCAAGTAAATTTGGTGGATTAAATCGAGTAGGCTCGTTGATCAATTGACTTAATCCCATCAAAAGGCATTACTCTCTGATCCATTTGAACTGGAGGACAAGGGTAACTCAGTTATGCGGAGCACCTTCTTATGAAGTCATCTCGTTGCACACATTTCTGTGTGAAAGGCATTTGCAGGTCCATTTGAACTAGAGGACCATAAAGTTAAAACATTGAAGATCTTTAATTTGGTAAATGATTGTAATTGTGCTTATGTACTTAAAGGGAGAAATATTAGGGATTTTTGGCCCGCAGGGAAAAGTCCGGGGACATTTTTAGCTAAAATAATGAGAAATTCGCAATTTTTTAGCCCACGAGACAAAAATTTTTCAGTGGCCCAGAAGGACTTGGAGGAGGCTAAGATTCGCCTGGACACACACTTGAGGAATCAGGGTGAGGTCGCAATACCCAGAGCACTGTTCCTCTATTTAAAGAAGTCAGCTCAATTATGGGGTCTTTGTTTAAAGGTTTTATTCATAGATAAATTTCAAATCCTTGTCATTTTTTGGTCATTGGAAAAAACGTAAAAGATCTATCATGTGTTTAATTTTAATACCTGTGTGATAAAATTGTTCATGCGTTGCGCATAACGTATTGTTTGTGCTTTATTTTATTTCGGCGACTATAAAGCAGACTCGGCAAGGTTTATTTGGAAGCTTAAAATACCTGTCGGCACATACTGGTTGTACTCGCCCTATAGCGGTGTAATGTTGGTTATGTATGTATCATACGGACTTTATCATGATATAACTAATGGCTCACAGATTGGTGGATATTCCGTTTGTCGAGTTTCTTCAAAATCGCCGGTGGTGGACGTCTACGTGGTGATCCAGTTAAACTGCAGATACGACTCATCCCCCTTAATAAAACACGCCTTACAACAGTCGCATGCCGCACTGTTACACTTTGTAACGGCCTTTCAAACGATATTTTCACTGCTTCAGTATTTAAAAAATTGTTTCACAAGACGAAAGCATTACCAGATCTGACATCGTCGTTGCTACAGCTCCATAGGTTTTTCCTAGCAAGCATACCAATTATCTTGCTAAAACCTGATGTGGATAGGCTATGCTGCTGTGGTGAAGCACAGCATGACTTTTCATGAACGACTAAAACGCATCTGAGTGGCGGCATTGTCAGGTGCGTATGTGATTCTAGATTGGCAAAAATTAAAATGATCGCTGTCTTTGAATATTATTTTGTATCTAAATATTTGTCTGCTTTTTATTTGTTGCTTAAATTATGCCATTTTGGAGCAACAGCTATATATTTGTATGATTAAATAATAGAATTTCACAACATGTCAAAAAAGAAAGAAACAGTCGAACAATCAAAGTTAACAAGGATAGCCATTGTAAACTCTGACAGATGCAAGCCTAAGAATTGCGGACAACCATGCAAAAAGTCCTGTCCGGTTGTGAGGATGGGTAAGTTTTGTTTTTGTGTTTACAAATTCGGTAATTAGTTTTTTGTTGAAATGGAGCTACTGGAGTTTTCTCAGTTAGCGTTTAATTGGGGAAAATTCTTTTTTTTCCGTCTGTTCGTTGTATAACTTGTTTCACTAGATCGCCATGCTTTTTTGACGCGTAATGAAAATATAGATGTGAACCTCGTTATGTTTGCGCCGCAGTCATTGTTTCCTACTTGAATTTTCACAAAACCAACATGTATTGGACATTTAGACTTTCGCCATTTGGGGTCAGTCAGGGTATCGTATCCAAAAATAGGCATCCAGGGCTACAACTTTGCTCATATACATATTTTATCCGAGCAGCTTTTTCTGAGCTATGAGGCTATGTTTTAAAAATATATACCCCGATTAAGTGGAATTTTCAAAATCTTTATCTATAAGCCAATTTTTTGCTTTTTGAGGTTAACAATAGAATTATATGTTTATTTAACTCTTTAAACATGTTGATTTCATTGTTTTAACTATAGATTGTCTAGTTTATTAGCACTGCAGGATGATACCGCTGAAAAATTTGATAAATTTCGGCACCAAGATAGTCATATTTTGTACCTTTATTTTCAATTTAGATAGATGCATGTAAATCATTAGAATGTGTCTATAGGTTTAAGTTGTTGCTGAATACGATAAAAGTAGTTGTATTTGCGTAGTATGCATCGAATCAGGTGAGAACTGGGGACATGCGACAGTAAACTTGTCCCACGTCCATCACTAATCCTATTTTGCTATTTCGGTTAAAAATCTGTTACTGAGCGTTTTTGGTAAACCTTAATCCGGCGCAAAACTGTTCGCGAACACAAAGGTCTGTGATAGTAATACGGCGAATTTGTGTTCGTTTCGTGAAAATTCAAGTAAAATTGTCTGATTTTTTGCGCCCGAAAATCTACCGGATTTTGATTCGCTGGATTTGTCCGCGAACACTGTAACCTAAACCACAAGAACGATTGATTTGTGACGTCAGTATTAGGTTAAATTTGTTCGCGAACACAGACAAATACGAATCAGAAGCTGATAGGCCAGGCGTTCGATAACAGTTTTACTGCAAATTCAAGATGGTCAAAATTCTGTTCGAACACAAGGTGTAATTTTTGGTACTTGTTTCTGATTTTTCCAATTTTCTCTTATAAAGAAACCGATGAAATTTCCGCATTTGTTTCGTAACAACGGTTTGCGATTAGCTATCGGCTTTTACAAAATAGGATAGTCGATGGGCGCATGTTAAGTTTACTCGCGCATCAAGAATCACTCTTCAAATTGTAATTTTTTCTTAACATTTGTGATTATAAATTACAAGTTTACGCTTTCAGTCATTGGAAGAATAAATAAAAACGGCATTTGTTCCGTTTTGAGATACGACTGAGATGACCGTAGCATCGTCACTGAAGTATTGCCGAAATTGACCTGAAAGACCGTAGACCTTAAATTGAAATGAAAGAGCTCGGGGACCTGTATTTCAAAAGACGAAATGGTCGTTAGGAGCACAATGGCAATACCCACTTTATTTCCACCTCGCTTTTCGAGTTGCTAGTGTGTGTATTTTTTGCGTTATTTATTGAGCGGAGCTCGGCGAGGCCGAGCGAAGCGTTTTTATTTTCTGTCTGGGAGTAAAAAGTCGATGTCCGTCCGTTCGTTCGTTCGGTCCGACGGATCTCAAGAACCACTGAACCGATTTTAAAAAAACTTCTTTGTTTGAAAGCCCATCATGTCAGAGTGTCCAATGTACTTCGTTTCTCCTTCATGCGATTTTTTGTGCATAATACTATTTATTCCAAAGTGGAGGGGAGCGTTCCACTCCCCGCCTAAACCGAGGTACCCCAGGCGCGCGCCTCCGGCAAAAATCGGGTAACCCGGCTCAAAGCGCCGCGGCAAAATTTTCCGGCACCTAACGGCAAAATACTCCCCGCACTCAAAGTTCATGTGAATGGACATTTTCATTACCAAATAATCCTTATCATTATAAGATACAAGTCAGATGCTGAACATTGACGAGCATCGTTGCTAGACTGTGTTAGCGTAACGCGCACTAAACAAAGACCCTCTATCAAACTGATCTGAATGGGGCTATTTGTGTTGTGTGATATAGTTGTGTATGTTGTTCTTGTGTGCGTCTGGATACGTTCATGTATGCGGTGTGTGTTTTCGCCCGACACGATGGACCAGGGAACTCTGCGCCTGCAGTCCGCCGTCGCTGTCAGTCCAACCATCCGCCACAAATCCGTTTCCGCGACGTCCCCAACAGTCATCGCTGACACCATCTTCGTCTGCACTGACCACTCCACCCTCCGCCACATGTTCTTTGTTTTCACGGCCGTAGTCTTCATTATTATCACAATCTACATCTTTCGCTACGCCGAGTTCATCGAGAAGGACAACATAAATGTTCAGGCTTGTAGCATCCTCACCTGCTGTTACGGCAGCAGCCCACTTCCGTCCCTCATGCTGTCACAATCGACGCTGATGCTTCTTCTTTGGGCCCTCTGGTATTTCTCCATTGAACGTAGTAGAGTTGTTGTTCTTTCGGCGCATGCACAGACGACTATCGATCAACTTCACCGCAGAAAATACGCAATCTACTGTGCTAGTAGGGATGGGCAATTCGAGATAACTCTTAATGATTCGGCGCAACGTCAGTTTGCCAGCGAGACATGGGGATCGGCTTTTCCGAAGAAGGATCGGTGGACTTTGTTGTCCACTGATGACTGTTGTCTTGAACAAAGGGAACATGGTGTACTTCAAGTTATCAATATCGTCTCGAAGCTGATCTCGCGAACACACGCTGCAAAATCTAACCGCGTGCCTCCGGCCAATGTGCCTTATACTCGGCAGGTTTGCAATAAGCAACTACGAGACGCTGCTCTGCTTCCAATGTATAATCGATTAGCTCGTTACGTGTCGACACCACTACGGCAACGTTTCGACCGACAAAACTTCAAAACGTTTCAGTTGTTCATTGCTTTAATAATTGCAATAATTTTGGTGACTGATTATAACAAATGATAAGTTAATACTGCCGCACTAGTATATATAACTCTGAAACCAAAAAGAAAAAATTTTATTGCAGTTTAAAGTTGCTTTAAGGTGCTAGCAGACTATGCCTAAAAGAATATAAACAGCTATAGACTGCGGAGCAACGTTAGGCAGCGGCAAACTGCATACATTATGTGCATTGATTTTGAAACATAGCCATGTTCTGTTGGTGTAGTTGCTGGTACGGCAACGTTTTCTTCCTAAAAGAAAATGCAAAAAAAATGTAGAAAACTTTTAATTTAAGCTACACCAAGTGATAGCTGGTAATCCTACGGAAAAATTCGGTACCCCATCAAGGGCACCCCGGCTATAATTTCCGAAGTTTGTACTACCCAGTAATATATACTTTACAAGCAGTTCAAGTATTTAAAGCTAGTGTTTGCCATTCGTAGAGCCTGACTAATTATAGCTTTATTTATCTGGCCTGTCCACAGCCCTTCGAAAAGTGGGAGAACTTCGGGGGGCCCCCATGTTCATTCTCGGGGGAAAACTAAAAGTGGGGGGGGGTAAATTTTGTTTAAAAATACTAAATATTTCCGTATTTTCATATATTTTTACTACCCCGAATGTATTTTCAAGCTAAAAAACGATATTTTAGCATTATATATAAATAGTGGTATTTAATGTTTAAAGAACAATTTGCAAACAAAAACACAAATTTTTAAACATAAATTTCGGAATTAGTTGAACATGGGGGTTTCGGCCGAGTGGGGGACGGATATGGGGGATTTGGAAAGTGGGAGACCCCCCACTGTGGACAGGCCAGATTTATTGCAGGTCGAGTCGTAGAACTTGTTTATAAATAAATTCGCCATCGCATATAAGTGCTGTGGAACTTTAGCATATCGGCAATCATTTAATTATACGTAAAAGTGTCCTCTTGGAATAACCACATTCTCTACTTCCGAGGTAGTGGAAACATCACATCCATTTCACTATTTCCACGCCAAATACGGCATTTCTGCATTAATTAAACGTGGATTTTACCAGTATCGGTTGAAAATTGGCAACAGTGAGCACAGAATCCGGTATATAGCTGGTATCTGATTTGATAAAATTTCCATGTTTATTGAAATATATAACTCGTAAATTCTGATGCTGACTTCTGCAAATGTGATGCAACTGTGCGAGCCTGTGTAAAGGGTTGACACATTATTTCCAGAGTATGCGTTCATGTGCTCTGTGTGCTATCGAGCTACATTTGACATTTGTATGGTTGTACCGATCTCCATTTCTCAAACTTTTTGTCCTCGTACCAGGTCAAGGGTCGTAACTGGAATACGGGTGGTGTCTCCGCAATCGATCATTTTAGCACGAATGTTACATATTTACCGCTTCCGCAAGGTAGGGTCATGAATAATTTTGCTGAATTGGAGACACAATAAGACTGATAGATCTACGCTTTCCCAATTGAGCCACTGTTCTTTTATATAGAGTTCCTAAGCTCTAATTCCCGTTGTCAGCGTGGAGCTTGCGGGAGCACACATGTTATAAATTATGTTGGGAGGCTCGTCTTGTTCATTTCTTTTCAAAATTTTATATTAATTCATGCGTATATAGTACTGATTGAGAAGAACTAACCATGTGTTAATGACATAAAAATGGGATTTGTCAACATTTAAGGGAAATTGGAATATTAATAGCGCTCGATAGGAACAATATCGCGTTCTCGAGATCACTCTGTATTATAAGATGAGTCACAACTGTGTGATCTGACACATCGGCTTTAGTGTAGCCCAATAGACCGTCTTCGGCTTCGGAACTTTGGTGTGTATCGACTATCACTGTCAATTTTGACTTGCTTATACATATATTTGTTTGCGCTGCTATATATGGAAATCCCAAAACCATACAAGCACGATCGTCTTGCGTATATTCCTTGATTTCAGGTAAACAGTGCATAGATGTCACGCCAGCAAGCAAAATTGCTTGGATTTCAGAAGCACTTTGTATCGGTTGTGGCATTTGTGTGAAGGTAAACGTTTGTAAATTATTGAATTTTATAACTTGCTGTTTGGACATGTCGTAGATAGCCACGTTATACAAGATAACGCTGTATCAAATTGAAGAAAACCTACATATTGTGGAAAACGTTGTATCAAGTATTATTGAAAAGTCCTATTGCCTGTGCAACTTATTTTACTTGCGATTATAAACCAGCTATATTTGTATTGTGGGTTATATTACTGTGCATTATTAGCAGTCGTATTAAAATTATAACCATGTTTGCACTTGTAAAGCTATTGTTCATGCTTACTTTTGCTGGTCATATACTTAAACTTGGCAACAGCCCGTATATTGGCTTGTTTACTGATATGAGACACCAGCCTCATGGGTATATACCGAGAAACTGTTTAATTTTTGTCTGTATTGTACATGCAACCGGTGATATTTTAACGTTATTAGCATGAAAGCAAGTTGTATTTCTGAAACGAGTATATATATACGTCGGTGTTATACAGTTGGCATATTGTGAACTGCAAACTGTACAAATTATGCTTTCAAAACGCGTATTTCGTATAATTTATTATGCGGGGACAGTTTGTGTAACCCCGGGAGATATATAGCTTTTCAGTATTTAAACTTTTGTTCACATTCAGAAATTTTTGTTCTAAATTGCACGATCTAAGTTTATTCAAAGAGCATGTATAATGAGTTAGTTGTATCGTAGCTGGTGTATTTGTATATGTTTCACTGTTGAAGACGTGTAGAGGTGCGCGGCTTTGTAGTAGGTTATGTATGCATGGCAGCTGGGGATCAGTATTATTACAGCGAAAATTTAAACTAATGCGGAGAGTGGTGCAATTAGTGAAAATTGCTGCGATATGTTACCTGTTCGTGGGGTAAACATTAACACTTTATAGTCGGGTGCGGGAAAAAATCAAGCAAAAATAGTGGGGGAAAATCAGTGCCACCCAAGTCGAGATGAAGGCGGCACTAGATCTCGAACACTGTCATAAGTTAGGTTGACCGTTTGTCCCCATATGTTATAGTTAGGCTTTGATTGCTCTATGCCATTGTAGTAAGAAATCACAATAAAATTAGCCTCTCAAAAACATGAAAAAATTAACGAAACAAATTTTTTGTTAAGATCACAGCGCATGGAGCCTGAGAGCGATTCTCATTATGTGCATATGGCACCATAGTAAATCGTAGTTGATACTCACAACTTTGTTTTAGTCCTAATGTCCTAAAATGGAAGAAAAGTTCTAACACAAACTGAAACTTTGAGCAGTACTTAATCTTCAGGAATACCAAGTTTAAACTTACTGGCAAACGCTTTGATTTTTTTCCCAAACTTGACTATATATATTATTCGATATTTCGTAATATAGAATAACTTTTGATACTTATTATTTCAGAAGTGTCCATACGATGCGATCAATATTATTAATTTGCCATCTAATCTAGAGAAAGACACCACACATAGATACGGCTCAAATTCTTTTAAATTACACAGGTTAATTTTCGTATATACTTTCGAGGTTCACATGGTGCGAATTGGCGGTTGTACATACGTGTGTAATGTACGTTAAGGTACACAATGTGTGGTAGGGGTGGCGCTGCTTTTTAGATCTCTTCAAACTCGCAAATTTATCCGTAAATCTCCTTAAATTTCAAATACTGTAGTACAGAAAATGGCAAACTGTCAAATTTCACGAAAATCCTCATCAGTTTTTTCAATCTAACAAAATTTTAAACATACAACTTATACAGTGGTTCATATTGGAAAATCTCCATATTCTCTAGTCAATAAATTTCGCAAAAATTTTTACCTGTGTATTTTGTTTCGGACTCCGGTGATTTCGGTTATGGTGCTTTATTGTACATTCCTGGTTCTGGAATCCTCAAATATATAGTGAAAAACAGTCAAATTTGTGATAAATCCTCCTCAAACCTCCTCATATTAATTTGAGTTGTGGGAACGTCGCTCTTTTATCTCATTCTAAATGTGACGGAACTAGCATTGCTTCCTCAAATAGCGATGTAAAGATTCTATTTATCTATGTGTGTCACGCATATATATATATTATCACTAAATATATGGATTTTCGGAATTTTTTAATCGATGCTTAATAACATATCGAGCACATACTTGTGAGTTTGGCATTGCTCCATCGATTTCTGCACAAAATTGTCTTGAGCCTACTGGTATTATCATTAGCCCTGCCGAACGCTGGATGGGTCTAAAATATCAAATGTAGCAAAACTTAGCAAATCTTGTCGATTTTTTGACTTCAATTTGAAAATTGGTGATTTTTAGTCTTTAACAGAAAACCATGATTTTAAAAGACATTATAGCCATAAATCGTTTTTATGGATACCTTTTACCAATATTTTCGGAGTGTATCTATCTACGTACACGCAGTCGGTAGATCGAAAAACAGAAACCAATGCACAAAATTCACTCGTTGATATCTACAACCTGCGTTGAAGATAGCTTTTTGTGGCACCACTTCCTAAGCGGCTGTGGGCCCCAATCTGGTTCGCCAAACCTTTGTTATAAATATCGATTTTTAAACGTCCGCTAGTTATTGCGTATTTTACCTTACAAACGAGTGTCTATTGGCTGTGCTATATATGGGTTGGCATAATTAGAAGATACTTGTTTCAATAGAATTAATGGTGTTAGGCTTGACCAACCAGTTTTTCTACATAGCCTGTATTTGCGGGTCGGTCATGTGCTGCTGTCAGGACGTTTAAAACCGTCTATATAGGTTTTTGGTATGTGAATGCGATGATATTGTAGTTCAACGGACCACTTAGCATTGTTATACCATTTAAGCGGTCTTAAAAGATTTATGGGTCGACCAACCACTTCAGTAATTTTGTGTGATATAGACTGTTTCTGTGCATACTAATACGCACTTTAACCTAAAACTTTTATGTTTTAGACGTTTCAAACACTAGAACATTATATGACGCGTCCTCATATCTTACTGGTTTGTGAATCTAATTTCAATATTTTTTGGTAATTTAAAAACGACGGTGACAGAATTTTGTTTTACGCTTCTGTAGTATCTAGAAGGTTTAGTCAAAGATTTTTTCTCAACATCATTTTTTCAACATGTTAATGTTATTTGGAAATATTTTTCAAAAATTTTTTGCTCTTTATGTTCTTTGACTTGTTTTCGTTTTCTCAAATTCATTCACTTTGTCGATATATTGAAGTGTTGGAACGTGTGTGGTGGATAACTTTTCAAAAATTGTTTGCCAAAGATGTTGGAACTTAGAACATGTTGTCGAAGAGCTCAGCTCAACTTGATACAACAACAATTACATTAAAAAATTTTCTTATTGCATTTAAATATAAGAGCAGTACTATTCGTTAGCTACTTCCTGCGTGCCCGCGAGCGGGTGAAAGCGGGAAATTGACTTTGGTAGCGCGAAAAGCGGGAAATTGACTTTGGTAGCGCGAAAAGCGGGAAATTGACCTCAAAAGCGGGAAATTTGGACAAAATTTATTTTTTAATATTTTCTGAGGCGTTGACAGACGTTTGCGGGTTTTCGAGCCGATCTTACCGCCATGGCCGATACAGTGTATTAGCTGCCTATTGCGACCTCACCCTGTGGATCATAGCTGCCGCTATGCGTCGCGTCAAATCTCTACATGTAAATTTGACGGACGATGGATGGTGCTTTTGTGCCAATAAAAACGGCTAATTTTTCTCATGTCGCCATTCCTGGAATGACGGCGTACGAAAAATTGTGCGTTTTTATTGACACACCCTGTATATATTTGTATGTTGCATAATTCATAAATACATTATGACTACTAATAGAAATCATAAGTTTCTTTCTAAATGGCTTGATAGGGCCATTTATCCGGCCTGGGCTAGTTGGCTACAGGAGTGTCCGGGTGATAAGCAGAAAGCGCGCTGTGCCTTGTGTCACTCCGATTTCTCAATATCCTCGATGGGTGCGACGGCCATCAAATCCCACCAAGAGGGCAAAACACAAGAAAGCTGCTGGCGCTGCAAGCACGCAGCGTAGTATCTTCACACTGTTATCGGCACCTGCGCAGGGGCAGGATGCTTCTACTTCGTCAGCCCCTGCAGAGCAAGTCGCTGCACCGGATGGTCAAGGGAATGGAGTTGTAGCACCAGCTGCTGCTAGGGCGGTCGTGGGCGGCATTCCGGCTTTCGTAATTAAGGACGAAGTTACGAAAGCCGAAGTTCTATGGGAGGGAATCAACAGTCTGTTTGGCAGTATGTTTCCCGACAGTGAAATTGCCAAGAACATCAGTCTTGGTAGGGACAAACTGGCTTACTTCGCAGTCTTGCTCCGTATTTCAAGTCCGAGCTAAAGGCGTCCATTGAAGTTTGCGATGAGTACGTCTTTTGCTTTGACGAGGTCTTGAATAAAATCTCCCAGCGGGCTCAAATGGACCTCCACGTCCGTTTCTGGGACAGCAAGCGTTCTCTTGTTGTATCGCGATATTACAACTCAGCGTTTCTTGATCGGTCGCGCGCAAGTGACATTCTGAATGGGTTTAAGGAGGCTGCGACTGGTGTCCCATTAACCCGCATGATTCAAGTTTCGATGGATGACCCTGCCGTCAACTGGAAATTTTTCAACGACCTTAAGTCTGATTTGCAGCCCATGCCTGAAGACCAATGGCTTTTTGAAACGGAGAGCTGCGGTCTCCACATCGTTAACGGTGCCTTTCAAATGGGGCATCGTAAAGTGTCCTGGTATCTAAATAGCGCGTTTCGCGCAGCGTACTGGCTGTTCAAAGATTCGCCCTCTCGACGGTCGGAACATTTAAGAATCACTGGATCGACGTCCTTCCCGAAGAAATTCTGCTGCGTCCGTTGGCTTGAAAATTCTGGCGTTGTTAGCAGAATTCTTGAAATCTTCCCAAACCTCAAGCAGCACTGCAAGGAAATGAAGTTGGACAACCAGACCTTCAATACCGTGAAGTCTATGTGCAATGATCCTTTCGCGAAAGCCAAGATGGAATTTTTCAAGTCGGTTTCCCTTCAGCTGGAACCTTTTCTTCGGAAGTTTCAAACTTCGAAGCCGGTGATACCTTTTCTATACGAAGACACGGAGCTCCTCCTCCGGCAGCTTGTGGTCAGATTCGTCAAGGATTCGGCGCTGCAACAAGCTGACACTGCAGCGAAGCTGTGCAGTCTGGATTTTAATGTTAATAGTGAAAGTTGCAAATCGTGGCGACATGTTGATATCGGTTTCGGTGCGACTCGTGAGCTTGATCTCTTGAAGCAGTCAGAGCTAACTGAAATGAAGTTCAGGGAAGACTGTAAGTTGTTCCTCAGTGTGGCAACACAGATGATCGTTGAACGGTCTTGTCTCAAGTCCGTTATATGTCATGTTTTTCTTCTGTCCGTTATATGTCATGTTTTTCTCCTCTCGTGGTTCAGAAACCAGAAGTCGCGAAGAAGCGCCTTCGAAAACTTCTAGGCGCACTGGCCAACATCAACAGAGTTGCAGCGGAGCAAGCTGATGCCGCTCTTCGAGAGTTTACTGCATTGCTTGGTGATACGACGATTTTGGGCGGTTTCCGAGACTATATTGCTGCCGATGAAAGGCTCGACAGTTTTTATTACAAACTAATCGGTAGCGACCCCCGGTTTGCTGACATTTGGCGGGTGGCTAGAGCAGTCTTAGTCCTGTCGCATGGCAACGCCACCGTTGAAGGAAGCTTTGCGTCAACGGTGATCTGCTGGTGGAAAATCTCTACGAACAGTCGTTGGTGGGCCAGCGTCTTGTGTACGATGCCATAGTTGCTGGTGGTGGCGTGGAGCAGATCGATATTTCCAAGACAATGCTTGCATCGGTTCGCAGGTCGCGAGCAGCCTATCGCGACAACTTGGCGGCCAAACAACGTGCTCTTGCTGCAAAGCGTACCGTGGAGGACGAAAAACGGCGTGTCGCTCAAGAATTGGCTGCGATCGAGGCCAAAAAGTGTCGGATTCAAGCGGAGGCCCAAGCTCAGCTGGCCGAGCTCGACCGGGAGAAGCTGAAACTGAACCAATGACTAGCCAAGGTAGGAATTTGTATTTTTTGCTGTAATTTTTATTGTTTTGGTTCAGTTTATAGTGTTCGACGATGAGAAGCCGTTACATTGCGTAGTATCATACCTTATTAGAAAAGCGGGAAATCAACATCTGAGATTGCGCGGGCCCCTGTACTTCTTCATTCGCTGAAAATTCTATCAGAAGGACATGAATCGAATGCTCCCTAATTCGAAGCTTGGGGCGCCGGATTTTTCAAGAGTCATGAACTGGTGGGGCGGGCTGGCTGAACCGAAAACCTCGAAATCACAAAAATTTCAAAATTTAATGTTTAATGAAAGCTATAATTATTGTTGAATGGATTCAGAAAAGGTGTCAAACAGACATATAGAGGTTAAAAGCAACTTTTCAACCAATTTTTTACTTCGTTTAGTAGAATTTTTAACCTTAAAAATGGGTTTTGTCAGTCGAGTTTTTAAGTCAACTGGGTTTTTTGCCGGGGACAAATAATTTTATGTGGGGGCACCGAAGAATATCTGGCACCACCACTGTCCTCCACACCTTGGCGAAGCCAGCGTAGAATTCTAAGTTATTTTAAGAAATTCTAAGTAAAGTATTTTTTGGATTATTTTAGGTTGCCTATTCCCAGACCTGGAGAAGTTTTGGGGCTTGTCGGTACAAACGGCATTGGGAAATCAACAGCGTTAAAGATACTCGCAGGAAAATTAAAGCCAAATCTAGGAAATTATTCAGTGAGTTAGACTGAATTTTTTCAAAGCTGAATTTATAGAATGTGCTAATTTTTAAACGCCGGTTTGAGACGTTGCAATTTGGTGTCATGCTTTTCGATTTACAGAATATTGTTGCAGACTGTAGATAATGTGTTACCAGTAATATATAACGTAAGATCAGATGGTGTTAAAGTGACAAATTGTTGTTTTCGGCTGCAAGCATTCGTATATTGATTAAGCTCGAAAAAATTGTAGTTTCATTGTATTTAGATTAAACTTTCGTTTTACTCATCGTCATGCTTCGTTACAAGTAAAATAGCTTTTGATTATGAATTACATCGGTTATCACTAGCATTTACTGCATGGTTGTTTACGACTCTAGCGCACTAGCATATGACGAGCATTTTGGTTCGCTAGCAGATCTGTTTTTTAAGTAAAAGTTAGACAAATTTGAAATGCTGCCTTTCAGAATCCGCCTGAATGGACGGACATATTGGCGTATTTTCGGGGTTCAGAGCTTCAGAATTATTTTACGAAAATTCTGGAGGACAACATTAAAGCAGTTATTAAGCCGCAATATGTCGATCAGATACCTAAAGCTGCAAAGGTACGTTGGACTGTTAGTAAATTAATTGTTTCTCTAGGACCATTCGGTTTTAAATGTTTTCTTTGGTTCTGGTGCAGTGGTACGTGACATTTTATGGGCTTAGTGTATGGCGATACTATGTAAACTCTCAACGATGTATTAGTATTCGTATGGTCTTACTCATTAGCTAATCGGTGGCGCTCCATTTCTGCAAGATGAATTTACGCAATTACCATCATTATAGACACAACAATATGAACGTGTAAATTTTTTTATTAAAATGGAAGTTTTTAGTTTCCCGTTCGCTATTTGAAAGCGTTGTTAAAGCTAGATTAATATTGTAGGCATTCTACGTGAGATTTTATACGATGTAAAATTTGAGCCAAATTGATTCACAGAAAAGTTTCAGTACAAAACTACTAATAATTTTAAGTCTGAACAAGCTATTGTTCAACTATTGCTAGCAAACTGGTGCAGATGCATCAAAACACGCATGCTTGATACCGAGGCACAATTCCATTAAAAATAAGCACATACAGCAATTCATTCTGGAGTTACAGGCCTGCAGTAGAATTAGGTTAACGTCCAAGCTACCTTTGTCCGCGGCTTATCGTGTACAAAAGATGGCACTATTTTCAAGGCAATATTGTTTATCGATCTTCTATTTCTAAATACTGTCGGTGGTCGTTGTATTTTCTGTTTCTGTATGTATCGAGATGGTGAAAATTTTTGGAAGCTTTTTTCTTTATGCAATGTCTACACACGCTAAGAATTATTCTTGCACTAATAACGATACTACGAATTATTGTTTTGTGAACACATTAAGCGAGTTTTGCGTTCTAGTTAAAATTTTAGTGCTTCGAACGACCCATCGATGCCCGATGTAGTGCTGCTCAGCAAAGTCATGGTTAATTAGATGATTAATATAATTATATATTAGATGTTATAAAAAGTAATTGGTAACATTAAGAGCTGGGAAATTACTGAAATTGAACTTCATTCAAACCTTGTATTTTTAATTTTCTCAACTTTCATGGCTAGCAGTATGTCTATTTTTCTATTTTTTCGATTCCTAGTGTCCAACTCGATTAATTCTGTGGACGATCCCCAAGAGTTTACAAATAGCTGTATCAACTAGTAACACGTTATATCTTGTGAGGGCTAGTGACACATGTTTTAGTCACAAATGTACAAAAGATAATTATGCTCGGAAAGGTTGCTTTGCAAAATTCATTTGTAATTTATCGTGAATGCCAACAACGCTTTTCTTGTGTTTGATCAAGTTATTTTGTTGCCACACGATATTTTATTTATTCATATCTGCAGGGGTCTGTAAAAATGATGTTGGATAAAAAAGACGATACTTCAACTCAGCACTACGTGTGTGATGCTTTAGGTAAGTTCAATTGCTTAAGATTGGATTAAAGTTGCGTTTCCGTGTAACGTGCTAAAAGGTTACTATTTGATCCCGACGATTCCTTGTTTTGAACGTGTACCAACTAGTTTTCACCTCTTGAAATCAACGGAATCTCGTGAAGCCAGCTGTGCTTATTGATTTTCTGATTGTAATTGACGGAGGCAAGACGAGCCACCGAAGGTGGCGAGTCGCAGCCGGAGGCGTACATTTAACTTTATATATATCAATATACTAGACGCAAAATTTCAATTTTCTCTGTGACTTTTTTTTGTTTGTCACAGACAGGTCTGCAGGTTGAACGCCTGGGCCGATTTTAGAAATTTTTTTCTTCGTGTTGCATATTCTCTTGCGGAGTGCCCTTTCATTGAGCACTTTTTTATACGACAATTGCTTTGTACTCAAAATTAAGCAAATGTTGCTCAAACTTAGGGATTTTTGCCATTTTTTTTAGCTTTTTCACCGCATCTCGACAACCGTTCGTGCTATTTCGGCGATTTTTTTACATAAAATGTATTTTCACGTTTTCTAAACAGCTGTATATAGCTGATTGACGTATTTCATCTCTTTTCTTAAAAATTAAGCAAATTCTCTTAAAATTGACTTAGGGAAACCTAAGTTCATCATATCTCGACAACCGTTCGTGCTATCTCGGTCATTTTTTGACATAACATGTGCCTTCACGTTTTCTAAAAGACTGTATACGAGTGATCTACTTACCTTTATAAATTCTCTTAAAATTAAGCAAAGTCTCTTAAAAATGAGTGAAAAATTATTAAGTGTGTTATAACTTTTGAATGACTCGGCCGATTCGGACTAAATTTCATTGATGGGTACAACTTGATAGATGTATTGTCATTCTACTGTATAAATAACTAGACGTTTTCATGTCTTCCTCTTATTATTGTTACCAAAAATGTTAGAAATTCCACAAGCTGTATGCACTATTCACGCCGTTGTTAACCACCATGCCTCCGTCACCCACGTTTACGTGTTACTAGTATAATAATTGCATCAAATTGGACCGAATATCGTACCGCACTTGTTTGCTTGTCGGACAATGATTTATGTATGTATTTAACCGAGGCTTTCGCAGTAGTGGCGTAAGCCAAGATTTGTATTCGTTAGAAATAGAAGAGTCGCACATACATTTCCAATGTAGAACATTGTATTTTACTGTTTGCAGTATCCTCAAGGCCATAAATATCAACATCAATCCTTATGTAGTGTTTTGTAGTTAAAATAGTTCTATTAATAAAGTCAACGTTACTGCGATGTGCCGTTCTGACGGCAAGTGTTACAGCTTAGTCAGTTCAACATTGCCTCAAACTGGAAAGCGGCAAATTGACAGAGAGGCAGAAATAATGGAAAAACGGAAATTTGATATCAAAAACGGAAAATCACTAAGAAAACTAGAAATTTATCACCAAACCCTGGAAAAATTCTTTAATTGTCCGTTTTGCTACAGCTAAGCAATTAAAAAGCAGCCTCTGTACAAAGCCTTTTTATTGATAAGTACGACTTTGCTATAAATCTTTAAAGCAAGAACAAATTTTGGCGTTTTATCAATTAAGTAGTAACCCCAGCGCTAGAGAGATGTATATTTTTGACTATTTGGGGTAGTTTTTTTATGGTGAGCATAAAATACTGCGAAAATAACGGGGCGTTTGATCTTAAAAGGTGGGGAAAACGGGAAATTGACAGCCTAAATATTATTGCAACCCTGTTAGTTCTTATTGAAACGAGGCGAGTGGAATTTCCCTTGGGGCATTAGGTGGGAAATTATAAATTTTTTTGAACTTTTTTTGTCGTTCATAACTGATCTAGTAGATAGATTTGAACCATTTTTCCATATTAAAACTGAAGAGCATGTGCCTTAATAACCGTAAAACCCTTGAAACCCCATGAAAATGTATAATATAGTCAAGTTGGGCTCTAGATAGCAAAACTATCGTATCCAGCGTGCTTGATAACCTATTAGGCGCTCATTGTAAAGTAAAAACATTTAATCACATGTAGAAACCGGGAAAATCGCTATTTCTGGCAAAGAGTCGACGAACCCTATTTCCAAAATGTAGTGAGTTTTCATTTCTTGGTTTTGTTTTGCGTGTTAGCACCAAGGATGGCCTATATAGGTTTTTCGGTGCGCTGAGTTCGAATGTTTGGTTATTTAGAGTACGACACATAAATTCCATGCCTTTCGAGATGTTTTCCATGGGTTTAGGGCCCATGAACCCAATCGCCTGAATATACTGGCCTATCTACAGTCGGGGTGGGGGCCCTCCACTTTCAAAAATCTCCCCAGTTCGTGTGATTTTTCCCCGTGGCCCCCCAACTCGGCCGAAACCTCCCATGTCAACTAAATCCAAAAATTTTTCGTCTGAAAATTTTTGTTTTTTGTTTGTAAATTATGTTTAAACATTTATTACCACATTTATAATTCTGAACGTCGATTTATAACTTTGTAATACATGCGCGGCAGTAAAACTAAATGAAAACATGGAAATATTTAGTATTTTTAAGCAAAATTTTCCCCTTCTTTGAAATTGCAGAGAATGAACATAGGAGCCCCGAAGTTTCTTCCCCCACTTCTCGGAGGGCTGTCGACAGGCCAGATATACGTAGTCTGTCTTACATATCTTGCTTAGGTATTGTGGACAGGGCATGACGAGTCTTCTATGAATAAGTTTTTTCGGTACGCTGGATGAGATGGTTTGGTTATCTATAGACTAGCGCGAACACTTCATGCGTTTTCAGTTGTTATCGATGAGTTTAGGGTCAACGAGGTTTTAGGGTACAAGGTTACATGTGTTTCAGTGTAGTACATAAAATCAAACAAAAAGCCTGTTATAAGTGATTATACAAAATGACCATTTGACGAAACCACCCTCGCTCCGTTTCACCCTTGCTTACGAATTGCTAGTTATTATTATAGATTGTTACGTTTTCCGGAGAACACGAGTGGTGTAATGTTTTATCTACTTCCATATAATAGAACTGAGGTGTGTGTGGCTGGACTTGCTTGTGTCCCTGACGTAAATTTATAATTATTTCCTTTCAGCTGTCACACAACCCTTTGCCAAGCTTTTGGATCTGAAATTATTTGGTTGTTTATTATCTTTGTAATATTTTTAGATCTGTTAGGCGTGCTTGATAGAAATATCGAAGATTTGTCAGGTGGCGAGCTGCAGAGGTTTGCTATTGCTGTCGTCTGTATACAAAAAGCGGACGTGTAAGTATATAATATTTTAATTTGATGAAGCGCAGCAAGCGCGGCAAACGCGCTTTGTTCAAATAGTGGTCAACGGTGCAAAAATTCTTTTCATCTGCCTCTTTTTTGCGTAATTCATCCCTGGATTCATAGATTTTTGCAAATTTTTATTGGAGACATAATAGAATTTAATATAGTCTAGTGATTGCGCTACTTTAATGAATATGTTGCCAATAATTGTCTACAAACCCAATGGAAATTGAGAACGTTATTTTGATCGTTTGGATCCGCTTTTACGTCATATCTATTCGGATATGAATCCCGATGGCTCCTGGGGCGGGCCTGAGGGGATCAGTCGTGTACATTTCCCCCATTCCAGGGTTTTGTGGTGGGACCTTAGAACGGGCGTGCGACCTCCACAACAGCAACAACAACATCGACAATAACGGCAGCTGCAAACACAACAATGACCACGACAACAGCAGCAACTACAACCACAATCGCGACAACAACAACGACGACGCTAAGGAAGACGATCGTGTCTGAAAAGCTCTTGGCTTGCCGGGCGACCCTGAAGTGGTCGACCCTGATAACCACTCTGGGAGGGCACTGACACTCGCACGGGCATCGGTGACCAGTTGGACTGTATTGATCTGGTTGAGCGCGGACCCACAGCACCGGGATACTTCGGGGATACTGGGGATGTGGAACGCGCTCACATTGAAGCTGATCAAGGGGACTGGACACTTGTATCCAAAACAAGAAGACTGGTCAAAGAAGCTGTGGACAAGTATAGCAATGCTCAAAGCCGGAAAGGGGCTGACAAGAAGCGGCAAGGGCCAAATGGTCAACAGCAATCTGCAGCCACTAAACGCAAGGCAAAAAGTGGTGTCTGCTGATGATGGCACGCGTCCAGATTTTAAGAAGACGCCCGAGAGGCCAAAATCTCCAACAAAGGGGTCTAAACATGATGGAAGCTATCGTGGAGCCATTGCTGCCTTAATGCAGGTAGCGATCACAGAGGTTGACAATAGGGGCAGGCGGAAGATGCCTGAGGAAGGCGAAGCACTCAGGCAATGCCTCACTGAAGAGATTGAGAAATCGGGGCTGTCAAGAGAGCTTGATTTCGAGGACATTGGTCTCGCACCAGGTCATTTTAGGGTTAATTGCAACGAACCTCGTAGTTTGTGCAATTGGTGGTCGGAAAATGGAATTATAGGGCAGGCGAGCCACAACGGGAAGCAGTTCCCTCTTCCATTCTGGACAAGGTCAAGATTGCGTGTTTCATCTCTGATGGATACACGACTAGGGTGCCCACTGAACCCGAAGTGGTAAAGTAGAAACTAAATTGCAGAAATCCATTTGAATTGAAGATTCCTGATTGGCACCCGATTGGTCAACGAAAAGCCTTACGTGGACGAATTTTCTACTTTGCGGCGGTTCTTGAGATTAAAGGTATGGTGTTTGATTCAAAGGGAGGCAGGTTGAAGTATGAGTGCACCTACTTTCGATTCTTCGATACTACCAACAAGCCTCCGCCATAAGTGTCGAAAAGTTAAATAGACAGCGACAAAGAACTAACCGCTCGAAGAAGACGAGACAGCCTTGACCAATGCCAACGTCACGAGTCCGTCGAGAGTCCCCGACAGCGATACCAAACGCAAGCTTGCGACCGACCGAACTCGTACCTCCGGACCTAGGGTTGACGCGACACGGAAGATGACCCGATCGACACTGCCCAACCGGATGTTTGATCCTCGACAATAATAGCCGCAGCTGCCGCAGTCGTAATTGTTGTTGCTGCGGTAGTAATTGTTCACGACGATGTGGCACCACCGCCACGTAAAAGGATGAGTTGACGCACGAATGTTGCACCACCACCACCACCGCGATCAGTTAGTGCTGACGTGCACGTCACCACAGGAGTTCAGATGAACGCTGACGACGATGACCAGTGTACTGTCACTTCAATCAATCAGAGCAGTGTAGACCACAACTGTTCAAGTTCGGCGATCAACGAAAACCCATCGAAACAATCGTCACACGATGCATTTATCATTCACTATATTTTAGGTAAACCACTGAAACAGGTTAAGCACGGGAAGTCCGGGAACGAGGCAGATAAGCCCAGTTCACGTCGAAATTCCCCGTCGTCGCCGACCCAACTGTTCCGACATCGTTTCGCTGCTCCTGGAACCAAAATAAAACAACAGCAGCACGAGGTACATTAGCGATGCATTCGTGGAATCACAGTTTCCACGACACTCCGGCCCTCACAGTTGATGCCCCATCCGTGTTACAACTCCAAAGTCACTCGAATGTTCAGTAGACATTGTTCCACGATAGTTAAACATCATGCGGACACAAAGTTGTCTGACGAGCCCGTATGCAGAACAGTGAGACACCTTTCGATACACATGTTGATTCCATTAGATTCTCTGTTCGTCACTAGTTCTGCACGTCGTGTAGCTTCATCAACTTCTTGTGTAAACCCGTCAAAATCCAAACCATCGGCTGCCGCCTCATCGCTTGCGGATTCACCGTTGCTCGGAGGCACGGAACCAATCTCCAGAGGGTAGAGATAGCTAACAGACCGTTTAATAAGCGACCGGTTCGGTAGCATCAGTTCAACGGATCGGACGGCACCATCGGAACTGGGCACAATGCGCTTAACCCGCCCAAGCTTCCATGACCCACGAGGGAGGTTGGGGTCCTTGACGATGATTATCTCGTCTATTTGTGGAGAACAGCGAACGTTACCCCGCCGCTGACGATGAAAAGTTTGACTCCGCTCACGCAAAGATAGTAAATACTCGTTCGTCCAAAACTCCCACAGGGCTTGAAGGCGACCTCGTCTATATTTCCAATAGCCCACGAGGTCTCGACCCACATCACCGAGGTCCCGCTTATCGATATTCGTCGACGTATCCGGCATACCCACTGT